>JAQFYB010000181.1:0-72813 GCA_034694085.1 Pogonognathellus longicornis
TCATTGGCATTGGTAGTGTGCACTATTTGTGCGTGGGGGCTATGCCGGTATCGGGTCGTTGGTTGAACCTGGTACCGGGCCACTTAATTTTTTGCATGTATTTAGGATGACTTAACATAGAGAGACTTTTTTAAGAGTTTGCATCTTTATATTTATATGTGGGTATTTGTGGGATGATTATCAAGCTTGCTAATAAGACTGCTGCTCCAATGCGATTCAGATGAGCGAAAATGTGTTCTTTCTTGTAAGATAAGTTCTTGAGTTGACATCTTGGTATATTATATTAAAAATATACTTGTCGACAGGCTGATAATATCAAATCAAGTTAAATCCGTTACAACATAGACAGATAGCTTTAATTCGAGAGAGTTCAGTCAACTTCCAACCTCCAGTTGACAAACTGATCACTATGTAGTTTTGTAGCTCAAATGTAAAAATAAATCCAGTTTACTATTTATATTGACATTTTAATGCGAACAAGTTCATTGAAAAATTGAGTACCTTGTAGTTGTTCTAATTTGCATGCAATCTTATTGCTACATACATACAAGGGTACATGCTACATGATTCAGATTGTATAAAAGCGTATTATTATAAAAGTGTACACCTAGATACGAGGTTTAGCACTCTATACTACTCTGTAATTGTCAATACATTGAATTGAAGTTCTCGCTAAAAACAATTACATACTGATAGATGTATATGAGATTCACCTTCAGAACAAAGCAAGCCGATCTGAGGAGCACCGTATCGTTTTCGAAATTTTTTACATTTCGTATATAGAAGTTCACAATGTGTGTGATAGCATAGTTAGTGTATGCATTAAATGAAGTGTCCATGTATTGTACCTACTTGTATTGTAACCTTTTGTCCGTTTAAGTACGTATTCCAAATTCCAATGTATGTTTACCAATGTGTAAAGATTTTAGCAGTATGAACAATATATTATTAGATCATAGTAGATGCGTTTACGTATGTGTATAATCTGTGGAATAGATGTTTGTTGTATAATGTACCTTAAAGAGTCAGAGTGAGAGAGGTATCATCTTCACCGCACTTGCACTTGTTTATTATTTTAAAGTATAGACGCAGATAGATGTTGAGTAAGTGGAAATAATGTAATGTATATACTTATTATGGTGTTTAGTGGTTTCAACTTGTATACAAATCCAAGTATGCGATGAAGAAGTTCATGTTCTTGCAGAAAAACCGGATCGGGTGGTCAACAGCATTAATTCATTCCATGAGGGCAGAAAACACAAGTCAGTGCTCTTTGTTTCTTGGAGTTTTTTTCTTGCTGGCATTTTCGCAGCTTCTTTTCACTTATAATCCTCGTATGAAATCATTCCCTTCTTGACTTTCCATTGGGACGGACCTTACAAATTTTCTGAACATAAAGCTCAATAGTTGGCACTTGGAAGAAAACTTGCCATGAAGCAAGTTTTGGTAAGCTTTAAAATTTTAACAAACTTTGTAAGCCTTTGTTCAAGAGAGAATTCAATCTTTTCGTTCTTCGTATTTTTTAATAATTTTTTTATTTTCTACTTTGCAGGCTTTGTTTCTTGTGGTCGTAGCCACCTACGCCCAAGAACTGTGGTATGATGATTACCTCGATTATTCCCCAGAAGTATTTACATACTACCCAAGATCCTATTCATCACAATATCCAAGATCGTACGCTCCGGCAATCTATCAAGAAGAGGATTTGCCACCTGTGCAATCCTTACAACCCGTTTTAGGAGATTGGGACTTGATTGAAAGAGGACGACAAGGTGGAGGAGGGGGAGGAGGAGGCTATGGTGGTGGATGGGGAGGGTAAATCATTTATTAATCAAATATTTCATTTTATTGCACATGATTTTATTACTGTCTATAATTTTTTAAGTTGTTCTTTGATTTTTAATTCGTGCACTTTTAAAATTCCTTTTAAGGGGTAAGAAGAAGGGCAAGGGAAAGAAGAAGAAGGGCAAGGGAAAGAAGAAGGGATGCAAGAAAGGAGGATGTCATCATGGACACGGAGGATGGAGTAAGAAAATAGATAATTTGAAATATCTACTTTTTAAAAATTGAAACATTATTGTAGCAATTTCTAACGAAAATACATTCCAATAGATCCAGTTGATATTTCCACTGATGGTGTCAAAATCGGATGGCATGGATGGGCTCCTCCAGGTAAAGTCAACCTATACTATTACATATAATTACAATCATGGCTTAAAAATTGTCAATTTAAATACAAGCACGGAATTTTTGCTCAACTGTAGTAATTTGAATTAATAAATGATTTTTTTCTTTTACAGTGAAAGGAAAGGGCTGGGGATGGTTCGGAGAGGTAAATTTTTGAAACATTTGAAATGTTTAACATTTCGTAGAGAAATCATAGAAAAAATAACTGTGCACAGTTAGTATAGTATAGAGCTTGAAATTTAGATTCATTATAAAAACCTTTTCTTGGTAGCATGTATTATATTTTTATAATTTTTCTTAAGAATTTTTTTTCATGATATTTTTTTTCATGTTGTTTTTGTTTGGATTTTTAATATTAGTTTTTTCCTTTTCAAAATCTGTTTTGTCAGTTTCAGTACGAATTTGTTGTTGTCATTCATCTACAATGATAATGTAAATAAAATATTCTTATTGATTATATAGGGATGGGACGGCGGTTGGACCGGACATTACAGGTACATACTAACTTTTTGTTTCCAGAAAGTAAAAACGATCTCATGGATTTTTATCATTTACAGTCAACAAAAATATTAATGTAAAAATGTTCATTACAGTTTCACCACCGGCGGTTGGGATCAGGGACATGGTCATGGACATGGGCATCACGGACACCACGGCAAGTCTATAAATATGTTCACGATTTATTTAAAAGAGTACAAGTCTAATTGTTAAGTTTGAAAAATAATTCTGCTTTTAATTTGGAGTAGGTCATGGAGGCTGGGGATGGGGTCATGGAGGTATTTATTCATTTGAACTAATTTAAATTATTCATTAAACTATTGAAAGGACAGGATAATAATTCTAATGAAATTAGGTGGTGGTGGTGGAGGAGGAGGAGGCGGCGGTGGATTCGGAGGAGGCGGATTCGGTGGAGGCGGCGGCGGAGGTGGGGGTAACAAACAGAATATAAACGTTTTAATTATATAATAAAATGATTTTAATTCAATGTTACATATTTCTAATTCATTTTTATTTTTTCAGGCCATGGTGGATGGGGATGGGGTGGAAAGCAGGTAAATATAGTATAAAACATAAAAAATGTTTAAGTTCATTAAAATGGAATGTGAAAAGTTTTACATGGGAATGATTTTTGTTTTGTTCAGCTCCATGTTCATCATCAAGGATGGGGATGGTAAAGATTAGAAGAGCGTATTACAAACCAAATCATTACATGCAATATTAAGCGACAGTCATGACATCACAGGGGTATATGAAGAAATCAATATGAGGATCAAAGGGGTCATTACATTACAATACAAAACTAGCATATAATCTCCTCATCTTTTGTATTACTTTTGTATTAATTTGTATTTGCAATTAATGCAAACACAAGTGTTCTTTGTCAGTACATGTTTGTTAAATTCTTACAAATAAAATTGTGTCATAGTTCCCTGTTCAAATTCTCGTGTAAACTGTAAAATTGTTATTCATGCACATTCATCACCTTTACTCTAATGACATAAAGTCTTCAACACATTCTTTTAACGTTCACGTACTTAAGTTAGCTTAGCCATTCATTTTACTATTTGCAAACACATAGCACACTTAACACGGTACACAAAAACCTTTAGCGTAAGATCATGCAGAATACTTTTAATTACTTAAACATGTATAGATTTTTCTTTATATAGGAGGTACATAAATTATTACATACAAAATATTATTGTATTGCTGGTATTAGCTAAGGTATCATAAAATCAAAACATTGGTTAGTATGTTCCATTCTGTCTCTCTGACTCTGCATGAGTCTTGTTGGCATCTTTGTATTATTGTATTGTTGGCTCAACTTTTGTTGACAAAAAACTTGTTTAGTAAGATTCTGGACTTGGGTTCAATGTTCCTGAAAGTTGGGAGACTCGTCATGGAATTGCTGTGTGAAAGTAAAGCTAATGGCAATATTCAACTGGTCTTCAACACAATTGATGTTCAATTCATTCAGGAATCAGCAGAATTACTAATAATTAGCATATTATACGAAGAAAACGTGTGTGTGTCTAGGTATTAGAGCAAGGAGCAGGTTACAGAAGAAATCCAGAAGCTATATAGGTATATGTGTATCTATAATAGTGTGAGGGATGTTCATTTAATTTAATACTGGCAGAAGTTGCAAGTCTCTCTCTCATGTTCCATTCACCTTTGCTCCTGTGTTGATGCCATTCGACACGGATGCATAGCTACGCAAAACTTAAACTTACAACCGAGACTTTTCCTTCATAGCGTAAGTAATGGAGAAGAAACCCGTTTCCAGTTATTAGGAATTTAAGATAACAATGATGTGGATGCGAGATACCTACCTACATAGGTGTGTTTGTGTTATCTTTAAATTCACAGACTTGACGCACATGTACTTAAGATCTTTTTGCAGATTAAGTGAATCTTCATGATTTTGCATAGGTATATCCTTTCGTATCAACAATACACAAATATACAAATAATATTATATGCTTTTACATTTGCAATCGTTGTTCTTGCAGCTTACTATGTAGCAGACTCACTGCTAAACACATGAAACAAGAATTTTGCTGATAATCAACTTGATTAGTGAAGTTAGTTCTAGGAGTTGTGTAGAGTATAGAATAGGAGTGTTGTATGTACTAGTAACAAAAGTTGTAAAGTAATAATAAAATATAAAGTCTGGAGTTTTCTCTCAAAGTTCAAATTGCCTGAACGCTTGGTGAGTGAGACAGAACATGGATGCAAAAACCAGCTCCCGAGCAAATAAATGACCTGTCCCTGTCTTGCTGTGTATAATGTGAAAACGTGTAGTAATCGTAAAGTTTCTTTGCAGAGTTTTTCCTTTTTGATTTCGACTACCACACTATAATACACAGAACGGGCGCTTATTAGTTATGGTTCGTTTCATTTAGTCTGTTCTGTAAATTACATTTTGCTTACATGATTTTTTATTGTTTGCTGTGGTTTTAGAACTCAAACTTTTTAATTAGTAATAGTAGGTACCGTATACATGTTGAGCAAAAAATATTTAAAGGTCCGGATTATACACCTTTAAGAAACCCTTTCAGCGACTTTTTTCATCTTTTAGTACTTTTATGCCTTTTAAATGTACCAAATGTAAATGTAAATACATTTTACATAGAATTCGTTAGATCAATTTAATTGAATAATTCAAGTGTTACCAGCGTTTTATCTATTGATGTTGATACTATATATGTTTATACCTTAAGAATTTTATGACCGCTATTAAATGTCTGTACATGCAATTGCAATGGTTTGACAAAAGGACATTTTCATGTATGATTAGCGTCTCAAGAAATTTACAATCAGGAAAAAATCTTTCGAATGGTACGTACAAGAAAGAAGAAGCTGCTACAGATCATTTTATATCAATGCGTAATACGATGTAGATTTTTATTTTATTAAGTTACTTTACTTGTAATACGTATACTTACAATATAGAATGTATTATAATAATATTGTAGCCATAATAATATTACTCTGACTGAAAACTCAATTTAAGCAAAGCATATTGTAAGTAGTAGGTATATATTTAAGCAAAACTGTTTGCTTGTACTAACACGAGTCGTACGATACTATACAATAGATTTGTAACAAAAACCTAACTACTGATTCACTTTACGCGTATACATACTTTACTTTAAAGTTTTTATACTCAAGAGACTACATTTATTTCTTTAGGCAAATTTACATCATTTACTAAACAGCCAAACTTCAGATCTGAATTTTGTATAGGTATGCATTTTTATGATTCTAATATAGTAAGTACTTGTACAGGTAAATGTACGGTAAATGTAATAAGCTTCGATTCGAACTACGTATTATTTAATGGATACAATACAGCTACCATAATTTTATGTACAAAATACACGATACGAAAATCGAAAACAAACCAATAATTGTCCGTATTTACAATTTACAATGTTGAACAAACTACTTTACTAATCATAAACGCTATACAGTGTACGTAATTCATTTAAGTAGGTATTTATATTGCAAGAAAAGTATGAAAGAACTCATTGATAGAATTTTAAATGAAAATGACATAATCAAATTCAATTAATGCAAAAATGTTTTACCTTATACCTACAACGCTTTTAAACATCAATTACACCGGAACATCCAAAAGGTATTTTCTACATCTATGTATATAGTACTTAGCAGAGTCATATTAACTAGCAGTTTATTTAACATTTAAAGGTAGGTGGTGGCTGTGGTATTAATAAAGCTATATACTAACTGCTTTGTAAGCAAAAGACTAGCATGTCTTATGTTTAATCCGTTATTGGAGTAAAGTAATTAAGAAAAAGTAGTAACAAAATCGTAAATATTATTAGTATACCTAGGCATACATACATGTAAAACAATAGAGAGACTAATTCATTATAAATGAAAAAAGTTCATTAGTTCGTAAATAGCCTGCGAGTACATGTTTGAGATTATTGGCAACTGTCTTAACGAAAAATGTAGAATAAGGGTTGACATAATGGCAACAAGTAGAGTAGAAATACATAGATAAGTAACACCGGTACAAAAATCATGTAGAATTAATAATCACAACAACAAAAACAACCATACATGCTACTACCTATCAATTACTTAGTACGATACAGATCTTTCGTCAATTAGTAGGCATATTTTATACACATAAACTATTAAGATCTACAGTACAGACAGTCTGTATATATAGTGTGTTTTTTGTAATACCTAATTACTAATGAATTTACACATGGTACTTAACAATAGAGTAGGTATATTTAGTATATTATTGTAGCATTAAACTTTAGACTCATAATTTGTTTATACATTTGTACATTCATCGTACGTTAGTTTTTTAAATATTTGTAGCTTTTGACTCCATAAGAACCCGGTACGGGGAATGAGAGTGTGCGCCATTGGGCCCTGCTGCTTGAGCCATAGCTTGAGTTATAACCCTGCCAGAATTACCATGAAAATGTGCATGAGCATGAGCCATGTTTGTGGGTGTTGACAACTGTTGTGGTTGTTGATGAGGATGAGGATGCGGGTGAGCGTGTGGGAAACTCTGAGGAGAAAATCTTCCGCCTCCAGTCCCACCCCCGCAATTAATGGGACAATGAACAATTGGAGTACTTTGGTATGCGACACAGTGTGAAGGAGATTGTTGCTGTTGCGGAGTTCGTGGTCCATGAGGTTGTTGGTATTGTTGTTGTTGCTGTTGTTGCCAATTGAGTGATTGTTGTTGCTGTTGAGCCATATTGGACACATTTGTCGAATTTGTATTGTTGCTTGTTGGTCCTGTGCTAGAATGAGATTGATGGCTGCTCACGGAATTATTACTGGCACAGCTCAGACTTCCGATTCCGAAGGGATAGTGAGAGTGACCGTTGGCGGCTACGATTTGTTGAACTAGGGTGGAATTCGGTCCCAGGAGTGGTAGGAGCCATTGTTTCAGTCGTGCGTGTAATTCGTCAAATGCTGGACGACGATGAGGCATCTCGGCCCAACATTCCACCATTAATGCGTACATACGAGGAGGACACAAGTCCGGACATGGCAAAAGCTGACGAGAGCGAATCATTTCTATTACTTCTTGATTACTGTAGCCATAGTAGGGCTAAAAGTTTAACACAAAAAGTCCACTTATATTCAAATTGATAATTCATTGGGTGACAATTATACTTATTGACAAGGTCGTATACAGAATTTCATTTCGGGGGATGCATATGGCTAAAAAACGACGAACACCGGGTTTTTAGACAAAGTTTGGCCCGAAACATCGAGTGTAAGTTAAAAATTTTTTGGAAAGGGTTATTTCAACCTTGCCAATTTAGAAAAATTTAAACTAATTCCCTTCGTTTATTGTATATGGCTCAAGTATTCATACTATTAACCAACCTGGAGTCCATAAGAATAGATTTCCCAGAGTACTACACCGAAACTCCAAACATCGGATTCAGTTGTGAACTTTCCATATAAAATTGATTCTGGAGGCATCCATCTTTACAAAGAAATTATATTTCAATATTGTTAATTAATGATCTAAATTGGATGGTTTGAATTAAGTGGTTAAGAAAATCAGTCAAGAGAAAATCGTGAAATACATTACCTGACAGGAAGTAAAGATTTTGATTGAACACGATAGTAATCCGATGAGTAGATATCTCTAGAGAGTCCAAAGTCAGAGATTTTCACCGTAAGACCCTCACCGACAAGCGCATTTCGAGCTGCCAGATCTCTATGGACGTAATGATGAGCTGCCAAATACTCCATTCCTGTACAAAAATATCACGATTAATAATCCTCGAGTGCAATTGGCGGGTATCCACAAGCAATAAATAAAAATTAATGTTTGTGATACAACGATAAATATTTGTAGTACAAATTTGAGGTACAAATATCGGTATACCTGCTGCGATTTGAGTAGCAATGAAAAGCATTTCATTCTGCTCCAAGACGGCGGGTGAGTACTCACTTTGAGCATCATTTCTCGGAGAATGAGTTTGAAGAAACTCATGTAGGTCACCCTAAACAAGATTTAACACATGTTAACTTCATTTCCTTCATTTTGCGTTTATTTTGCTAGATTCAGCAAATACACATAGGTAGTTTGTGTAGATCATTTCGATGAGCAAGTGTTTACAAGCATACCTGGGTCATATACTCAAACAACATCGAACGAGGTTCTTCTTTGGTTACAACTCCCAGGAGACATACAATGTTTGGATGTTTCAATTCCGACATTAAATCAGCTTCGCGAAAAAAGTCTTGCCTTGTTTTTGTAGTTGCTGAGGCTTTCAAAGTTTTTATTGCAACACGCATCGGTGGCTCATTTATTCGGAAAATCGCTTCGCCTTTATAAACTTTGCCTGTTCAATGACATAAAAATATTGTTATAATGACTAGATTCGTGGGGTGATATTATCAAATTTAAGAAATTTATAATTTAAAAAAATCATATACCAAAAGCTCCTTCCCCTAATTCTTGGAAAAACTGTACATGACCCAGCGGTATTTCCGGTGCTTTAGCCTGCCCTGGTTTTCGAAGTAAACTGCTCATTTCCAAACCCTGAACTGATCCGCGAGATCCGACAGACTTTGTCGAACTTTTTCTTGATTTGCAACTCCGTCGACAACAACAAGTAAGGAAAAACAGAAGAAAAATTAAAACAAACGCTGCCACCCCTCCAGTCAACATAAGCAAAGTTTGACTTTCTGAAAACACAAAAAAATAAGTTGAAAAAAATTATTTCTCAAATGATTTTCTCAAATTGATTTCAAAACCTGTGTGACACAACTAATATGTGGTCTACATTATTTATTTAAAATACATACCGTATCCAAAAAGTCCACACTGAGGAACTTTGCAAGGTTCTTTACGAAAATGTTCTGAATCTGTGTAACACCATGGTTGTTTTTCTGTTCCATTAGGATTGCGGCAAAAATTGTGACCTCCCATCAGTTCAGAGAAATCTGACGATTTAAATTTTAGCTGATGACTCCATGGGCGACATGGTTCTCCACTTTCGGTTTCTCTGATTGTGCCACGATAGCCACCTCCATCTCCAACAAAACAAGCATGATTTTCAACAATTGGGGACAGATGACGAAGACCAAGACGAATACACGAGGCTGACTCTTTCGACCCCAAAGGTGGTAAATCTGCACATTCTGGTATAGGCAGTTGCTGTCCAATTAAAGGATGACGCTTTGCCAAAGCGTATTCTTGTTTACAAAGGTCATGTTCAAGAACCTCGCATTCCTCTCGACAAATTCTTCGTGGTGAGACAAAGTTGACATTTTCCTCCGGATTTAAAATGCTGTCAGGACATAAAGGAAATGCTGAGTAGCACAATGATGGAATGGCATATTCGGAGCATCCTTCGGCAATATCACTGCAAATTGAGTCAATATTTTTATAAGTATCTAATATAACAACGAATCATAACTATGCATTGTAAATGCTGGTGTAGTTAAAATATTATGTAACTCACGCAGAATGAGAAATTACTGTAAGAGCTTCCTTCAATTTCGTCTCGATTAAAAGTTGACTCTGCTCTGAATGGACGTAAATGGTTCGATTAACAATGTACTTTTGGCAGACGGTCCCTTTGTACGTCTGAAAAATTAATAAATCACAATTAAAATCCAATCCGTCATTTTATTACAGATTAATATCCGATCAACTTGTGAGTTTGAGAATTTCTGCAAATTCAAACATTATGTGTTTACCTGACAAACTCCTTCCCCATCTCTGGGAGGTTGAATATTATGAGTCCTGGAACTCATGTCAATTCCCGTGTTGGCCATCATGGGCACATGATGAAAACTATCGATTCGATGAATACTGCATTATGAGTAAAAACGTACAAATTCTTATAAAAGTGTATATAAAGTATGAAATCTCGAACTGCGTTTGTTTGGAAATTTACAAAAGTAGAAAACTGGAGTGTCTTTTTAATGTCTTTTCGAATAGTAAACACTTAAATATTTAAGGCTGCTTTGGTTGGAAGTGACATAATCTCCTAATTTATTTCTCTCAACCTCACTCACTCACACACTTACTCAAGATTGACGAAACTGCACCTACATTTAAATGGATAATCTAATAGATAATGATTATGATTATGCGTGAGTGCGTTGTTTACAATACAAGATAAACGCACACAAACTAAATAAACCTAGTTGTACACACACAATACACTACACACTAATAAAAGCTAACCGAGATGTTAAGGAATTCAATGGTGTAGTATGTAGGGACTAGGGACAGGAAGACTACCAATATTACAGCTCATACCACTACACAACAAGCACACTGTAAGAATCGAATTGAAGGGCAGGGCCAAGACACGCACAATAACACCGAAAATAGTTCCTTTCGGATATTTCTCCCTTAAGAGACACACAGAGAAGTATAGAAAACTCAAACGCACCGATTATATCCTTCTATGCTACAAAGAACTCAAATACACACACATACACGGTATAACACAATTCAAGCAACCAGGAAGAATCCAACAGCAGTGTATGTGTGTGTTGTGTGTGAGTGAGTGTGCGAGTTTTGTTGACTTTTCTTTACCCTCAACTTCACAGGCTATTTTATATAGAAATCTCCTACACTACAATCACTACATACATACAGATACTGTATTGCTGTGTATAGGAGCTGTATGTTTCATAGGATATTCCCATAGACACCCTCAAGCGTTACGATCTTTCTTTCCATCTATACAAAGTCCATTGGGCATACAGGAAGATTCTCAAGCAAGGGATGCGGTAGGGGGCGAACAAACTACTAACGGCGATAGACGCAATGGGAATTGGATCATCTTCCCGTTCTTTCATGAAAACTCACCTACATAGATAACTTCCTTCAAAATATCGTTGTACATACATCAACTTTTTCTATGTGCAAACGTAAATGCAGACAAAATGTAAATGTCATTTCAAAATGTGTTTACTTAACTTGGATTCGAGTATGCAGGTATATATTTTTAAATGGGTTTACATTACATACCTAAATCTAATACCTACCCCGAGCAACATTCTATTATATATACAGACTGTGCTACCATGCATCTACATAGACTACGTATAAGATAAAAAGAAATGATAAAAAATACATTTTATCAATGTATTACTCAAACAATATTGTTCCGTAAGTACTAATGAAAAATTAAGGTTTCCGGTTAGAATTGTTTACACATCTGGTTTATTAATACATTTGAACCACTTACTTCATTCCAGATTCACCAATCTCAGGGAAAGAGTCAAAAGCATTTGGAAAGTCTGGTATCACACCCATATCAAGACCTAAAAAGTAAAATTCATACATGAATAGAAAAATACTTACATACAACATTAAAAATAGCTATGGACTTATCTACTATTATGGATACAGAAACATTTTATGATTCATACTTAATTTAATATGACTTCCATTAATTACGAGATACCATTTGGATGGAGTTAGTTTGTTAAATAATAATGTTGTTGGTTTTTCATGTAAGATACATGTAAGTTTGTTTTACTTAAGATTGTTCATCAAAACTCCCAAGATATGTTCTACAAACTAAATCTTTTCAATATTTATTGTACAGAAATGGAGATTGTTATGTAAATAAGCTCTTACACTTACAATTAGTTTAATACTCTTAATACTAGGTACAATAATAACTGAATTGGTAACTAATGCCGCTATGAGTAATTATCAAATAATTATCAAAAGACCTTACTACAATTACGCTAATGGAAATGTTAATAAATGTGAAATGTATGTATTACTCTAGCACAGAATTAAAGCCTAGTAGCTCCATCGATAAACTTCAATAAACTTGGTGTATAGTGTATGTAATGGATTGGACGAAGCACATAAACTAGTGTTTGCTTAAAGAGCCGTAACATTATTGCATAAAAATGACAAGCACAGTGCTTTTCTGTTCCATAAAGTTACCAAGGCTCGTTTAAACCAACACAAATGCATATATTTTACTTTTAAGCAGTTTGCATTAGCATTCATTGGTTTTCTATCCTCATCCTCGTCCTTACTCTCTTAGACAACACACACACATTGAATTCAACATCATGCTATACCATACCATTACATAACACATATACCAATAATTTACCTACTCAACATTCTCTCCTACAATATACACATAGACACTAGGTATTAGAAGGCAATAAAAAGCGGAAGAGTTATTATGGAAATATTGTTTGTTTTTGGCAACTGCAAACACTTCTTATTGCATTTTGACTTTGACTAGTTACTTACTTACTCTCAGTCTACTCTACTCTCCCAATATTACTCTTATCTCTTTAGTTCCGCTCTTCATGTGTTTACACGCTCAATAATACACACGACTACCACACACACTATACACACAGATCCTGCTATTCAAGTATCAGACACATGTCCTACGAACATGAACATACTCACTAACATAACATTAGAATATGCACACAAACTTAACTTTCTGCAGGAGAACTGCATGTCCGTTTAACTAACTAACTGCTGTATCCATCAATAATGCTACTACTTGTGCAAACACACTGTGCATCATTTCCGAACCGAATTTTGTCTCCGATGGTCTCACTCTGTCATTGAGTCGTAGCCTCCCAATTCAACCCAGTTGTACTAGTATTACACCGTAGTTTGTAGAATAGTCGTCTTTATGTATTCCTTACGTAACACCCACACCTATCCATCCATTTAAAGTTACACATGCTCTGTATACTGTATACTATACAAATAAAGTTAGAATATAACAGTAATAGCAAGTTTGGAGAAGTTTCTTTGGTGTTCCTCCTCTTTCTCGTTTGATGATTGTGAAACCGGGAAAGCGGATATTAGTATTTCTGTTATTCTCATCTGTCAGTTTCACTCAACACTTGCAATGTAAATACTCCCAGTTGTGTTCCTTACATTTACATAAGTATCTGTCTTGTCGTCTATCATCTCTCTGTTTATATTTCTGCACTGCACCATTATTGCCATATATAGGTAGGTAGGTAGGTACTCCACATACATACATAAAGCTATATTATATATCTACTTTATTTTATGCTATTTACTATGATGGTAGTACCTATACAGACCAAGAAGAAATTCTTGTGTGTCAGAAACATTATTATCATTCGATTCATGCTACCATCTACGTAGTTATACTTACTGTCAACTAACAGTAAAGTTTATCTAGATAAGTAGCATCCACATCATGGAGAGCAATAATAATACCACACGATCACAATCCATTCCTTTCTTCAAGATATACCCAATACCTTTTGCTCTATAGGTACAATGTATATGGAGGTACAATATTACATTAAATTTTATTACCCAACTCAAGTAGATTGCAGCAATATACTTAATATCTGTAATATATCTTTAGGTATAACAAGGCTGTATTGAGTGAGGGGGGACAAAAGGGGCGTTTGACCCCTCCGAAATCCCAAAAAGAGACAAAAGAAATTGCAAAAATTTTGCCCAAATACTTTTTAGGTTGATTTCTGCTTAAATTAGCACAATTTTTCTATCTAAACGCAATAATAAACTTTTTAGTGCGCTATGTTGGTATTTTGCCTCTTCCGAAATGGAATCCTAGATACAGCCATGCTATAGATACCTACTATTTACTGTGGTAGATATTATTTTATTAAACTATGTTATTTTATATCTGCAAGAAGTAATAGTAGTATAGTATGTAGAGCAAAACTGGAGAAGAGTCTGAAGAGAGCTGGCCAAAGGATTTGGAGATGTCTTGGGAAGTCTCATGGTGGTTATAACCTTACGACCAAAACATGATAAATGATTCAAAAGAAGGAAACGAAAAAAAGCCAAGAAAATGAAATGAAGTTTTAGATTTGAAATGAAGGCAAGGCAAATGGAATGGAATGGCAAGCCAATCCCAAACCAAACAAAATAACGTAACACTTTAGCAGTACATACATATATACATGTAGAGAAGAAGAAGAAGAGGCGGAAAAATACATTCACACACACTCACTCATACAAGTTACAAGTGCAAGTGGTGATACAACACAAGGGTGAATGCAAAACAAGAAAAAGGCGAGAATTTTCCTCAGCAGGAGTCTGAAAAAGATTCAGTATAGTCTACGAAAATGAAATAAGAAATGAATAAAGTGCTCTCCTTTGGTCGCCTTTTGAATATCATAACAGCAGCAGCCACTACTTCACTATGCTGTGTGTATTCTGTGTATTACACACATAGGGAAATATGTTAAGTCCATACAAATATACGGAGAAGACAAAATGAAAAAGTTCCCTGGTAATATATCTGGTAGTGGGTAAAGTCTATAGGTAAATATAAGTGTATACTTATGAAAGCATTTCAATAGCAGCTTTCTTGGTTGTTTGGGCAGTTTTTGGCTGTTACTAGTATTAATACATAGTTGATGTTGTTGGCAGTTGAAGAAAAGACTTGGCATGGCATGGCATGCTTTTCTACCATCTTCTATACGTGAAGCCAAGCCTTGACACTTGATTACGTTCTCATTCAGTCACTAAAGACAGACTTGAATTTCGAATCCGCTTTTCTGGAGAATTTAAGCTTTCTCATTTGACTCCCGGTCTGTCATGTCATGTCATTTACATGTTTTCCTTCTGCAAGATGCACAGTCCTCACTCAACCTTAAACGCAACTCAAGTCAACGTCAAAGATGACGAACACAAGTGTGGAGAGTCGTCGGCTGACTTTAAATGCAAATCAAATCACTCTACCTATTCTTAAAAACTCCATGGGCTCTCGTTCCTTCGTGTCCTTTACACAATACGCTTTAAACTTCTTCTTGCCCATGCTATCTCAAATGCAATTTCCAGTCACTTTTACCATGTTATTTTACTGTAGTATATATATAACTTTACCATTTAATATATACATAGTAGGTATTTATATGTGAAACAATGTGCAACAGAGCTAATGTAATATGTAGGAATTGTATAACACCTATTAGTACCTTTACGTCTGTATCTAGCGGCAGGGCACTAGGGAAAGTGTCCTCTCTCCCGAAATCCCAAAAATAAGTAGATTATTTTACCAAAAAAGTGTAAAAAGCGGAATTTTCTTAGCGCTATGCGCAAAATTGGAGCATTTTAGGTTGACTTTGACCCAAATTAGCTTAAAAAATTTGCAATACGCGGGATAAGTGTCATTTATAATTCCAATTTTGACGTGGGTACCCCGAAACCTGGATAAATCCTGGATACGGCCCTGAGTACCTATATATAGATATAGGTATATGAATATTTTAACCAGTCTAGTAAAATAATAAAAATAATAAAAAGGTGTAGCAAAGTAGTAGAAGAAGGTAGGAGTTTGTTAATAACTAAAGTTGAATGAGGTTACGGTTTGAATGTCTTATGGGACCACACAACAAGGTATAAATTAAATTTAAGAGTTTTTGTGTAATGGTGACCTCATCTCAAGTCACAAACAAAGCTGGGGTATGGTATGAAACCAAGTGACAATAAAACAGGCAAGAGAACAAAGAGTGCTTATTAGTCTCCTATGGCTTTTCACTTGACATACGCAATTTGTAATGCAAATTCAATACGGATTTCTCTAAAGACAGAATTATTCTCCGCCTTTGCTTTATAGTGTGTTCACACAAAAACACACAGTCACAACTCCAAATACAAAACGACTGTTCAAAGCATACATTAGAATTCAGAGTTATACGTTACATAAGTTGGCAAAGATATAGGTATACCGAGATATATGTATAAACAAAAATGGAAATGTGAAGCCTTAAGAAATGAGTGTGTATAGAGTGTATGTGTATAGAGTGTTGGAGGGGTCTATTTGTAAAAGTTTCCTGAGGGGGAACGAAAACTGAAACTTTCAAAGTTATCAAAACAGGAAAGTAAATACGATTCAAGAACTCAATCGTAGCTTTTACTTTGTCGCTCTTGTGTGTTGTAGTAATGTAAACAAAAGCAGAAACTCCGAATTTTTTAATTAAAAACTAACCATCTTTTCAAAGGAAATGGAAATTTAAGATTTGCATTTACAATATTAATGATTTTTATGTTTCTTAAGATGCTACTTCCCATAGCTCATATCTACTATTTAACAGACGCAATTCCAACTTTTATTTATTGTTATAAAAGCGCTGATATTTCAGGGGCTTTTAGTAAGTATGTATATATATACCTATAGGTAATCAATAATTTACACAAAATATCATTCGCATTGATGCAGATTTAATGAATTGTTGTAGGAGAACAATAAAAATTAAACTAACTACTGTTTATCTTGGAACTTGGTTTTGTTAAGAATTATGTACAAGTATTGGTGCAAAAATTGTATATTTACTTATGACTTGTGTGACACCAAGAGCCGACATCTTAAACACCTGTAATGCTCTATTAAGATAATTTTCCTCACCGAAAAACTTAATTTAAAACACTACAAAGTCAGACAGCACGCGTAATCTATCTGTTCGCAACGTACTTCTGAAGGAAGAATCTTTAACCTTTAAAGAAACTACAGATATAAAGACATGGAATATTACAATACAAATGACATTTGTCAATATTAATGCAAATAACTATTTCCAACGAGTGCTTTATACCTAAAATGTTGCTGAAAGAAATATTAATGTATGGTTTAAAAAACATGGTAGGACTCCTCAATCATTAACCATTTATGTTTTAGTATGTTTTAGTAAGTTGGTTTAATTTACACTGTATGAGAAATAATGAGAATATCTGAATTACTATTTTTGTCAGGATTCAATGAATAAAAAAACTGAATTAGGTAGTAGAATGCTACTAAAGTAAAGTAGTGGAATAATAATTGTAACAATTAACAATCAGCTAATTATGCACATTCCCTTCAGTAGAGCATTAAAAAATGAAATTGAAAAGAGAATCGTGAGCGTCAGAACAGAGTTTCCGTTTTATTTGAAGCCTTTAGTGATCTAATAATTGTATTTTGCTTTGTGACGACTACCACACTACGTTCGACATACAAAAGACAAGTAGTAGATTGACATGTTCTGTTAAAATGAACATCTAGATCTCCCATGAGAATTCCTAAGACAGAATTCAATTGACACAACAAGCAAGGAGGGAGTTGTAATGTAAAAGGAGCTGGATCATCTGAATTCTGTCTCTTTCTGTGTGCAAGATGCAAGACACACAGAACGTAGGAATAGGATAGGAAGGAATGGGGAAGGATGAGGAGGATGTGGATTGAATTGGTTGAGTAGTAAAGTAAAAGGCTTTCTTTGCAGCAGATTGAGTAGAACAGGAATTGACGTAAATCCTTTGAGTTTCATTCGCACAACTCACATTTACTTGTGTTTAGTTTAGATTTCGGCTAAAGTTGAACTGTGATGAAGATGATGATCCATTGTCTGTCTTTCTTCTATAGAAATATCTCTGTTGCTTATAAATACATTCTACATGTATAGCTCCCTAGTATATCTGTATTTCTTCAATACTACATCAGTACTGCGTAAACTTGCTTTGATATGATCTGTCACAGAAAAATCTCTTCCATTCCTCCTCCGCTGTAATAATATTGGAAGTATAGCTAGCAATAGAAGTAGCTCCACTGGCAATGCGTCTATTGTATTATCATTGTTGTGATTTTGATTTTGGTTTGTGCAGGTTACGTGATTTGAGTTCAACTGTCTTTCATTCTTATAAAAGACTTTCGGATGGTAAACACAAGGAATAAAAGAAAAAAGCTCCAGAGAGCTTTAGTGAGATTCAATACTTATTTTACAACGTAATAAGGAAATAACACTTTAAACCTTGACTGCATTAGTTTCCATACATAAAGTATTTACCTTGAGTATTTGCACTTGGATACATAGAGAGTAGATACATAAGGTAAGTACTTTAGGAATATTTATTCGTACTAGAATAGTCTTGTACACCAAAAAGACATCTGAGATGATCCTTACTCAAGAAATTGTATTGTATGCATTCATCCCTTGCTTTACCGGCTACAATAATACAATGCATGCGACTTGAGACTGTATGTACACTGTACAGTAAAAGACTACAGAGTAAAGATTGAGCTTTGTCTTCGTCTCCCTCATGCCAGAATCAGAAAATAGCAAAGAGACACAATCTGCTAATACTGGAAAAGCAAAACGGGATATCACTAGTATATCTCGTACCTACGCTTCTTCCACTACTTATACCATACTACCATTATTTCCAGAGGTATGCTGTATGCTATTTGACTTTCAATTGTACTGTTTCTCTCTCGAGTCTAGTCTAAGTAAGAGAGTTGTCTTTCTTGAGTCCTCCTGTCCTGAGGAAGAAGTAACTCGTCAAGAAACGTGGTGCCATCATAATATCAAAACGTGCGTGCCAGCCAGCCAAGTATTTCGGATACAAAACGACGAGAGTCGACATTCTTTCATGTGAACCGGCACAAAGTTAATTTAAATTGAAAATTAAATTCCTGACAAAGTTTCAATCAGTTCAGCTGAGTAAGTCAAATGCATTTAGTGTATAAACATCCCAGCCAGCCGTTTGCATTTATACCATTGTACTGTGATATATACCTTTTGCAAACAGTGTAGGTATAGTAATCGTGTTACATGTATAAGTAAGAACATTCTAAAATGAGGGTGTGCGTACAAAATAAAGCTACCTACGCATGTAATGTTCCAAGTTGAAATTTATCTCTGAGATGAGTTGAGAAGATTCAGCATTTTTACCTTATCTCGGGTACTTCCGAGTTCCGATCTCAAGTGCATGCCTTTACCTATTATGAATATCTCCCTAAAATATATTTACCCTACAAGAGATAATATAGCACTGCATGTATGTAGCATGACTGAATTTGTGATGTCTCTTATGGATGTATAAATTCTTGGTAGTTAAGTGGAGAATTAATAAAGTTCTGCTCGCGTGGTTCAAGCATGAAGTGTTTCAAGTGTACACATAGTTGTAACAATTACTTAATTATGGGTTCTCGAAGTAATTAATAATTTTACTTAATTGCTTAGCTCCAATTTGCGACTTTGCCAATTCCCTGATTAAGTACACTTTAGGTAACCCGAAAACTCACCCAAAGGAGGATGAGAAAAGTTTAGTTGCCAAGTGCAGTCGAGCAATCTGCTGATCTCTTCTGATGAGATTGATGTCAAATAGTCAGCGATAAGAATCCTAAGTTGCTCTTTCCCTATACCGATGAAACCTAATCTCCCTCACTTTTCCGCCCTTACTGTAACTTAAGTGTAAGTGCAAAGAAATCAAACAGAAAATTGCTTCTTTTAGTTAGGGTTCATACAATATAATCATTTAAGACAAATTGCATTAATTGTTAATTGCCATACAGTTCCCTGTTTACAGTATGATTTGCCACATAGAAAAATAAACTAGGAATTTAAGGAGTCCATCTTGTAATAGTAAATTTTGTAAAAAAGCAAATCTCGAATAGTAAATTTTTAAGTTTAAATGAGAGAAAAAGAGAGATCCATTTACAAATTGTGGTAGCCAGACTGAAAATAGCTAATCACATTAATTTTGTTAATACTTACAATTAGTAATTATTTGTAAGCATGAACGAACATGTAGCTTATAATCTGTGAATAAAAAATGGTTCATGATATTATGATTGAAGAGTCCTATCGTATTTTGTAAACCACACATGAATATTTCACTAATTAACTTTCTAGGTATGTAATTCTAAACTATGGCTTTAATAATGAATGAAGATAAAATTGTTCCACTACTACAACCAATGATTAGTGTACTTTACCATTAAGATGCCCATCCATCCATTTCTTCCAGCTAATCCATTGTTCAATATACAATTTATATATTTAAATCCGGAATTAAATTCTTTTACTTTTTCTAGAGTATGGTTTAGCGTAAAATGTTCTTTAAGAATTTGGTCGACACTGAGTATACATGCACACACTATAATCAATCAAATGATTTATTACATCAACTGAAGAGATTAGAAAGTGTTTAAACGAAACTGGTACGTAAATATAAGTACAACTCCAATTAATAGATACTGTATGTATTTTACCTTAACTAAACTAAGTTCAGATTACTTTGACACATTTGCACTATACCAATATTGAAGGCACGAATTGCATATTTATCATATAATCCTACTTTTCATTCAAAAGTTTTAACAAATTATTGTTTTTGTAATAATATTAAATATCACATTGCAGCCTCTGGAATTAAAATGTAAACTGAAATAATTCTCTTAATAGTAATATATAACAGATTAATCAGAAACAGTATTGTTTACTATGAATAATATGAATTGTAGATTCCTGTAGAAAACTAGTAATTTCATCGGTATATAATTTTAAAAAAAAGGTTCACGTACTTTGAGTCAAATTATGACTACCGATGAGTTAGATAATTGAATGTTTAATGATAACGATTTTATCTTTGTCTTAATAGAAATATCAATGTTAATATTATTGCGTCGTCTCAAGGCATGTTTTGGCTCTGTGGGCATAGTATATGTAAGGATAATAAATCAGTAAATAAATGCAGCATGCACATGTATGAATGTAAATTTAAAACAGTCTTTGTGAACTTTTTTCCGGAGAAACACTCTTTGTAAGTTAGGTAGTATAAATATAGGCATATATAAATTATGTGCGCTCCAAATTACAATAGGGCGGAAGCTCAAATATAGAGAGATACCGTTTCATGCTAAACTCTTAGACAGTATAAAATCTACGCTTCAATAATGTCGTAGTTAGGTTATACATGTGTATAAACGGTATCACAAAGAACTTATAGTGCACAAGATAAGATAAAAGGGAAAGCGCAATTGGAACAAATGATGTGAAAATGTAAACAAAGGCTGACTATAATGTAACTTGAGATGCATTAGCCTCAAAGTCAATGACAGTGTAGAAATACACAATGCAGGAGGAGTTACACGTTAAAACATGTGCATTACATGCATCTAATAGCATACATACATACACATACACATAATACTCCATACAATAACATAACACAGACAGAATAGAGTTTGGAGAGTGTTCTTTATCCTGTCTGTGCCACACAAAATATCTCTTGTATGTATTTCTCCTGTTACGCTTTGCATTAGAGTTCTGGGGGCTAAAACGGGGCAATTGAGTGAAAGCGAGAGTAAATGACTCTAGAGCTCCTATACTTACAAACATACCGACAAACTGGTGCATTAATCCAAATACCTTCAAATAATACTAAAATAAAGCCTTATATTATTATTACGTTCACTTTATAGTTTATACACACAGTTCTATGGTACTACGCACCTTTATAAATATATACGGAGAAACACAGTATGAACCTTTAAACAAGTAAACCAACCAATACATTACAAATAGGACAAAGCACTAACAAAACACAACAGAGACACAAACAGTCAGACTGTCAGAAATACAGAAGAGGGTTGTTGGAAAATAAAGGAAGCTTTTAGCATCCTGTCACAATCGATTCCAATACATTTATTAGTGCGTATCTTAAGTATCTATTCATAGCTAAAGTGGGGGACATTAGTACTCGTGAATCTCTTCATTTTCCTTAGTCGATTTATTTACATTGCCTTCATAGTTCAAGTTGTTTCAATTTTCTTCAAATGCACATATACACGCATTTCTAAGCATATAGAAAGGATTCACAGTCTCAAACTGTACACAATGAGCATTGCCCTTGTTTGTCTTATCTTTCTCGCCTATTTACAAGTAAATGTAAACTTACACTTTACCAACACGACACGAGAACACTCTGAGACGACCCTATACCAAAAATTACACAGTTTTCCCTTCTTCAGTGTATGAAGTTCTTTGTAGTCAAAATGCTATACACAAACATCTTCACCACTTATTTCTGTGTGTGTGTAAATACAGCCAGAAGTGCAAAACACGAAAAACTTAAGAAAAGTGATGACTCAAATACAAATAAAATGGCTGAAAAATTGATTTTCCTCTAGAAATGTTTTCTTCGACATTTTTCAAACTGTTAGGCACTTCCACTATATGATTGTAATAGATACCGACATATACAAACTATTAAGGGCACACTTTCTACTATTTAAAAATATAGACGTACTGTTATGAATGTTGTGAGTAATACTGGTAGTATCACATTTACAAAAGCAAAATCCCTTTAGGAAATATATATACGACAAAAAACATACTACACACCATTTATCCACATATTTACTTTGTTCCCGGACTAATACTTATAAAGAATCTTCATGCTTGTGGAGATGCATGTAAAAAAGTATATCTAGGAATATACAGATACTACCAACACTTCTACTGTAGTAATACAAGAGAAACATCAGGGAGAAAGTTTTGGCACACGAATTATAGTAGGTACATAGTTCTAATATGCAGTGTACTTCTACATACATACTATACCGGCTAAATATGTAGAGGTATGTAATGTGTAATGTATAATGTATGAACCAAGTAACCCGTGTGCCAAATATTGATTTAATCTCTAAAACTATTTTTACCTTGAAACTATAGGTATAAAGGTACTTATAATATACCTTCTGCAGTGTCAAGTATAATACATCCTTATAAAATATATTTAATTGTCCCACACTTAATGATAGGATCTGCACACATAAGTGAGTCTGAGAAAGAACATGGAGCTTGAGGGAGAGATATCCTGTTACAATTAGTCTTAGTCCCTTGAATGCACACGCACACTTAATATTGAAAGTAAGTGTAAATATTGAAATAGTGCTAGCAAATACCTGTATGTATATTCATGTAACTCTATGCCCATATTTAATTAGATCTTACCTATGTGTATGTAATGAATGCTATAATGAATCATAATGATAGAATACAAGGAGGATATTACAAGGAGTATTTTGACAATGAATGTATAATATAGCTGTGTATGTATGTATTTATTAGACTTAGTGTGCGTGTATATGTACTACTAGGATTTTGGAATTGTAGTGTAGAAGTATAGGAGTTTATATGATAAAGAGAGAAAAAGAGATACTGACTATGACAGAGCCCGGGGGGTCGCGTCAACCTGTCAGAAGTGGAAGCTGATAATAATGGAAGAATTAATTAGTTGGTGCACTGGTACGAAAACTATCAGCAATCAACTCGCCGCAACCTTTCCGTTTGTAAAGGTGAGTCTAGGTTATTAAATATAATTCTGTGTGTGTGTGTAAGTCTGTGTGTATTCACGAGCGAGTTTGGATGTAAGACTCTTTTAATGTATAGTAAAAGCGAAGTGCTGAGCTGAGGGACTCCTTAGGGAAGTTAGGAACTTGGCAAATTTTGAGTTGGTTGAAAATGTTGAAATGTCTCCAGTGGCTCTAATGAAATTTATTACTTACTTGGCGAAGTTTTTCAGGATCATAGTGTACTTCTCAGCAATGTGTTATTAGTGAATGGTATAGGTATCTATTATACTAGAAGCATCATTTTATTATCATCATCATTGATAAGTATCTCTCTTATTCTGTGAGGATAAATCGTTCGTTCCGTATGAATAAACTTTTCCCAACTAAGTTTTTGCCATCCATATGATTTCTGAGTGGTTTGCAGTATTGCAGTAGTCTTGAGAAATAAAAGAAGGCATTGACAAACTGAAATCAGATACTACTCTGTGCACTCTGAAAGAAATGCTATATGTAGGTATAGAACTTATCTGTACGGAAATAGTAAATAGTTTTCCGTGTTGAAAGTATATACGAAGATTCAATAGTGGTGTATTCTCCTGTTGAGGAAAATAACGGAAGAATTGGAGAAAATGATAATAACACTTTTACGAGCTCAACTCATAAGTCATTTAAATGAAATTCAATTGAAATGCCATGGATTGGCCTATCGACTAGCTCAAACAAACGGAGGATTCTTTTGGCTTCGCTTCGTTTCATTTCTCTAACGTGAAATTATGTCTGCGTAGTTGCGTACAGAACACAGGGTTCATGTATTCACAATGAACATTATTTTATCAATTTGTGCTTGTGCAACTCAGTTAGGTACCTATTCCTTATATTTGTAACATAAAACAAACCAGATATTCTTCTTTAGTGGCTTTAATTTTATCAGTTCTTTATAGATGTGTTTCTTAGGATGTATGAACGTTCATTAAATTATTATCGTAAAATAACTCTTTGGGAACAAGTTGTGATCTGTACTGTCTTTGAGAGCCTCCAGTGCTTTATTATAACGTTATACATGAGCTAATGTTATTACAGTAGATACAAAGATTGTGATAAATCCTTTCCTCGTGTTTTAATGAATGTTAATGAAGCATATTGCGCTTATAGTTTACTAGAAGAAACTGAAAGCTACAAAGTTCTATATTATCGGTATACATACCTCCATGCCCGTATTAAGGGGATGGGCAAACGGGCAATTTCCTCCCCCGAACTCCCAACAAAAGAGATTATTTTGCCCTTAAAGGGCAAAATAACTGCATTTTGCCTCTCTGAAATATATTTTGCCTTCCCTGAAATATATTTTGCCCTCCCTGAAATACATTTTGCCCTCCCCGAAATTGATTTCAGGATACGGCCGTGCATACCTCTACTATATTCTGAAGTATCTGAAGTAATGCAGTATAGGAAATTGAATAGTTATGTCTAGTACCAATAATAATCAATATTAATAAGCGCAAAGTTCCCTCTGATGTTCTTTAATCATCTCCGTCCGTGTGTGTGTATAGCGATGTAGTAGTGCCCACATAACTAACATTTCGGAGAACATCAAGATACACGGCAATGCACATAAAGTTTTCTATTTGAGACTCGCTATAATTGTATGCTGTCGAGTTCCCCACTTGTTAACTGAAATTTACTTTAATGTTTTACATTTCTTCGCCTATAGTTACTTTAGTTAGTTAGTACATGTATAGCACGTGTACGTTAGATATGTAGTATGTGATATATTTATAGACAGAAAGTATTCAAATACTTTCCGTGTGGTCATGTCATATGTATAAGAGCATACACCTATTACCTGGTATAAAATTTATAGTATGCATATAAAAGGTTAGGTAGGATGGTTCTAAAATAAAATTCACTCACCTGGATCATGGCGAACATCTAGAACTCCCGTGGATGATATTTTCCTTTTTCCACTGGAAACTTCGCACGAGTAGAATCCTTTGTCGAGAACTTCCAACTTGCGTAGTCGAAGTGTAGACCCCATTATACGAACCGGTGACTTTTTCCCGTGAATCGTTCTATACACATAAAATGCAAATATTACATGATTCATGTAATGATTATTCAAGTTCATTTTTGTCATACACATTGATATCAATTTATTTAGACTCAAATAGACTTTGCTACATGACACATTCTTTAATTTAATATTCTCCTTTATGTCAATTAGTTTTAAATAACAAAATATTTTTTTAAATAGACAAAAACCCCTTAAAACCCCTATTACCTACATATTCCGATTTCTAATTTAAACTTATGACTCAGAAATTAATTTTTGTGAAATAAAAATGATACAAAAAAAATTGTACCACTAACTTTTTTCTGTATTGTCTAATCCTGACGCGATCTCCTCTTACGCGGAAAGTGCCATCATTTTTAAGCCAAAGGATGGTTTTGGGTGGCGGGTAGCCTTCAGCTTCACACCGTAGTCTGACTTCTTCCCCAGAGTCTCGTGTGACATTCGTTAGTTTTTTAATGAAGCGGAGAAACGCTGCAGTACTTTCAACCCCGTCGTTGTCACTCCCGTTATTACCACCATGGTTGTTTGCACTGCTAATCGTCTCGACTCCTTCTTTTTCTGATTTGGACTCTCCAAACGGATTTCCAGAAGACGGTCGAGGAGCATGATGTGGAATATGAACATCGATAGGTGCTATTGGAATTTCTCTACCATTCTCAATGCTTATGGAACTGAAATACATAAAAGAATTTAACAAAACAAATAATTACCTACAAAAATGTACATGAAATAAATTAGCTATTAGTTGGCTCAACCTTTGACACGTTTAATGAACATTTGAAATAGAAATGTTAAAACGTGAACAGCATGATGAAGGAACATTTACTAGAGAGAAAGTGAATTATTGCTACACACGAAAAAATGTATCATTGCCACACAACACACAAACACATCCAATTCATGTCAAAATTGGTTTGCTTTTCTTTCGAAGTGTTATGGTTTATTGTAAATAATGTGAAAGTACAGGAACAGGACAGGATACGTTATTTTATATGTAGTGCAGTAGTCATGTTGTTGGAATGCTTATCAATCTACACATAACATAAAATAACTGAACATTATAACCTCTACATACACCACTAAATTTTATATTCATATATACATACATATATACATAGGAAAGTTTCCAGCATACAATACTATTACCTAAAACTAACGCTATTCAGTTATAGAATGCCACAGAGACATTGCATGATGTAAGAGTAACAAAACTGCGACCAAAGAATATCATCATCATCATCGGAAAACTCAAAGCAAAAAGGGAGAAATGATTTATGGGTGTTGCATTTCATGCGTTGGTTGTTCCTGGAATGGTTCCTCCAGTATAGTTCCTCTATTATACTTTGACTCTTTTCCTACAGTTATTCCACAGTGTTATTTTCCTTCTTAACATTGCATTTCTCTATTGCAGTTTAGCACAGTAGCATATCTAGAAGAAGATAATATTCCTTCTTGTACAAGTACTTCACTCCTTCATACAAGAGAATTGCACTATTTCTTTATTCTTTATTACTATAACATATAACTCATAGAGTAGAATCCAGAATCCTTGTATAAAAGAGTATTGCCTATTATTACACATACTACGTAACACGAGTTTAGAGTATAGGCAATGAATTCAAGTTCCGAAACGCATTTTGTCCAAAGAATCATTACTATTACTACTACTACATACATTAGTGTAGTGGAGACAGTGTACATTGGCCCCACAGCAGTTTGACTCAACTCAACTATATTATACCAAACCATTACTATTACAACTTCTACCCAATTCGGTTTCCTCCACCACCACCAGGCCATACCACACACATACACACATACTAACACAACATTGCATCTTACACAGTTATATTATATGTATACTACTTGGGCTGTAGTGAAAGACTAAGTTACTAATAAGATAAAGCTGGGTCTGTCTCCGTATCTTTTGATAGTAATGGTAAGTAATAGTGGCTGGGTCTTGTAGGTTGGCAAGGAAAAGAGAAAAAGGAAACTGTATTGGGGTGGGTGGTTGGTTTGGTTGTATGGTCTTGGTGGAGGCGGAAGAATCGCCTGATTCTCACTCACACTTTATTCCCATTACATCACAACCAGCAAAATTTCACAACACTTTCCTCTCCCAACTTTATTTCTCATATTTTACAACATTCTCCAGGCTTCCTTTGTTCGACAATGTCGTTTGTGATCATTTTTCTAAGAATTACACACTCTTTGAATTACCGAACATGTAGCTAACTTTTTATTTTATGTTAAGATACTGTATAGAGGATGTAATAATATTTATGCTAGGAATCTAGGAATAAGTGTAGCTATTAATAGTAGTATCCATGTATTGCCTGTGTATATGCTTGATAGGGTGTTGTGTTGGTGGTTGTAAAATATTGGTACAGGGTAAAGGGAAGAAGACGGAGGATAAGGATGTAGATGTCGAGTAGAAAACTTCAAGTCAAACCGACCAAGATGAATTGAAGTGCGATAAATTTCAAGCTGAGAAAAATGAAAGAAACTCATGAATCCGATGCAATCGTCCATACTGCTACTCTACCACCACACTCCACTGCATTACGAGTAACATTCTTTCAAGTGAAATCAAGAAAGGTCTCACAGAGGTGAGTAAATAGTAAGAGTATGGCTATACATTTTTATCAGCAAGAAATAGAAGCTTGGGTTACAAATAGCATTTTAACATCCTATCCGATCCGTTAGATTTATTTAAGTAGTATATAAGAGTCACCCTGTTGTGGCAGTGCTAGTAATCTGAATCTAAATTGAAAAACTCGATGTAAAGTACCTACAAGGAAAGGAAGGAGTCTTCAGATAGACCTTCCTTGTTGGTTGAATTTGTGAGTGGGGAACACTAAGGAATGAATACTTCACTATATATATTATCTCTAGTGAAATGCTTAAAGAAAGTAGCAAGTTGTATATACCGTATTTCCATTATTTATAGCTCCGGCTATTATTATGCAAAATTGAAATTCTAATGGGGTATAAATAGAGGGAGGCAATTATATATTAAATAACAAATTGGGTCATTTTTATTTGAATTTCAAGATTTGAATGTCTCGTCCTACTCAATATCTTTTAACAGGCAGAAATAGAGTTAACTGTGACACTTTATTCTGAAGGGGGGCTATACTATAATTAGAGGGAGGCTACTATTAGAAGGGGAGGCTATAAATAGAGGGATGCTACTATTAAAAGAGAGGCTATAAATAGAGGGATGCAACTATTAGAAATGGAGAATATAAATAGAGAGAGACTAATATTAAAAGGGGAGGTTGTAAATAAGAGGGAGACTAATATTGAAAGGGGAGGTTGTAAATAGAGGGAGCCTACTATTAGAAAGGAAGGATATAGATAGAGGGAGGCTAATATTAGAAGGGGAGGCTACAAATATAGGAAATACGGTATACAATAGACAGTAAGTATTGTAGAAAAGGAAGAAAAGCTGAATTTTCGAAAGATATGTAGTTTGTATAAACTTTGCGTATAAATCAATTGGATAATGTATTCATGTTGATATATTAGTAGTATAGATAGGTAGTGGTTGATGTGAAAGGCGAAAAGAAAGGAAGTCTTAATATTTGTATTCAAGTATTACCTAGGACGAGAAGAAGATATGATTACATTACAGATGCACACACATTATACAAACACTGTAAGGTATTTGACGAGGATAAAAGTGAACAGGAAGGACGAACCTATTTGTTACATGTGTAGACGTAGTCGTCTGTCCGTAAGTCTCGACTGTCTGTACAACTACACCCTTTCCGTTGCTCTTGTCAGAATTTCCGATTAATTCACCACCACCATGGGATTTCCTATCCTCGTGATTGCTATTAGATCGTCCAACACTAATCGTATTCGAATTTGTGTAGTCTTCATCCAAATCCTCGTCGTCCTCCTCATCTTCATCTTCATAATCATCTGTCGGCTCGTACTCATCGATATTCGACGGCAGGTCTTTAGATTTTTGCCCTTTATTTCCCGTCAAGAATTCTCCGGCCCATACTGTTTTGTGTGTCCACAATAAACAACCAAAATTATCATTCATTATCATAAATTACCATCAAAACGATTTTTTAAGTAGTAACGGCGGATTCTACAATACATTAAAATGAATTCCTCTTTCTAATCTAACAATTTATTATGTAGGTATACCTACTTTAATAATTCTTACTAAACACTAAAACAAACGCACCCTTTACTCTTTACCTACATTTGTTTATGTATTAGTTCTTTCCTCGATTGTAAATTCATGTATGTATTTACATATCCCTTTAAAAATTACAGTGCTAAGTAGCTACATTACTTCTTTCGCACGTAAAACACACAGAACCTCGTTAAAATACGATTTACACCCTCATTTTGATTTCGTAGCAGATTAACAGACAAATTACACGATATTTCCCCAAGGGTTGGTTTTCCACATCATCAGAATAATGCAAAATGTCAACTAAAAGAGTCAACCCATCATCTTTGAACCCTACATACAAAATACAAACTACTCAACCCACACACACAGTACAAAACCATACTTCTACCATACAAGAATACTTAATTTCTATATAAATTCTATATGTGCACGAATAAATACAAATACAACTCTTCGGGTGCATCTGACGACTCAATTATTTCTCATGTGCATGCTTTCCATGTTAAAGCTTCTTTTGGTCGCCCGTTTCCTACACACAGATATATACCCGATTCGTTGTCATCGTCGTCACTGTATTATTGTTAGAAGTTCTTTACCGCATGAGTCACTCTGTATACAATGAAGTAAGTTTCAGTAAACACAATATTCCCACACATACTGTATTTCTCCTATACTGTACGTTCGTCATGCATACAGCTGTATTATGTATCTATATATGGTAAAACGGTAGTAAAATCGTCTCTAAATTGTACATAAGTAAAAGAAGTAGCTTATAATCGTGCAAACATCAAAATTTAGTTATGTATACGGGAACTACAAAGCATTAGGTCTGTAAAGTACTTACTGCATACACAATACAGGAGGAAAAAGGAAGAACACAATGCACAGCACTTGTTAGAGTACGTGTCACAGCTCATACAATCCAATCGGGTGACATAACGTAACGTAACGTCAACCCAGTCCAAAAATACTTTGACAAATACATTACAATACAATACTCATAGAGAGAGGGAGGGTGTCGAGGGGAAATCGATTGGATTCGGCTAGCTGATTTTATTTTACTTTTAGCAGCAGCTATGAACCTACAGCTTAACTTTGTGCACTCACACACTCATCCACTTACTATACGTATTGTGTCTTTACATTTCTTGGTATATACAGAATTACATTGTATTTGTGTAGCTATAAAGTATGTACATGCTTCAATGCAACTGCAAACACACAAATTCTGTGTCTTGGGATCAGTCTGCGCTTTAAGAAAAGAAGGGTGTAAAAATTCGATAAGAATTTCCTTCTTGTGTGTTGTATGTGTGTGGTGGTGGTTGTTATTGGTATTGGTAAATAAATAACTACTTATGGTACTGCTAATGCTAACTAACTACATACAGCTCATACGGCAGTTTAAGAGTTTATGCTTCTTCCACATTGAAATTCTGCTCCCGAGCGTTGCAGTGAGTATTTTGAGCATTTTTTTTGTATGTACTATTTGAGTGTAGTTTGTGAGTGGGTGTGTATAAATACTGCTGGGAGTATATTTTGTGTTATTCCAAGTGTGAGATGAAATTGCTCAACAGCTTTGATTGAGTTTATTGTATGCAGTGTGCTATTGTTGTCTTGTCGCAGCGCTTTTGCATTGTTAGCGTCAGCAACACACACATATATATTATTATCTATAGTACAAGAGCTTGATATATTTGTACTAGGTAGGGCCATGCTTTAGTTTAGGTTAAATTTTTGTGTATGAACGCTGTATACACGTTGTTAGCGTCAAGAGTAGTAGTAGACGCGTGCCAATTCCAACTCAAGAGTAGTTCATTGTGTGAGAAATTCTTTGTGAATCATTGTCAAGGAGGCGACATAAGATTAAACTCTACAAGTGAGTAAATCAGAGCTTGTATGTTAGTACAATAGTATTGTGCTTGCAAATATCTACACTAATTAATTGCTTTCTAGCAGTCACGTTTGCAAGTGGTATGTACGCATGCTACGTTCGAATATTATGAGGATGTTGATACAAAATTAATTTTAAGCTGAAGGCTGGGATTCTAAAAGTAGCTGTTTACTCATAATTGATTGAAATATGTATACTAGACTGATCTACGACCTATGAATCTTAGAATTGCTTCACACTGTAAAGTGCTTCTTGTGCTAGTTTACATTTTATCTGTAGTTAGACATTCCATCTTAATATTTGCAATTTTTATGCGTACATCGGAATAATATACAGTTTTAGTTTACATCGTTAGCAAAACAAAGGTTAATTTAATATTTCATGTAATATTACATGTGTATTACATTAATACAGTAATTAGGTATGCAAAACAATAATGGCATGTTCATGCGTGTATGTATAGTTTAATAAAAATATTAATAAATTCCGATTACTTTTTCATACCTATAGAGAAAGAATATTTAACTCATATTAAGCAGGTTTTAAAATTCAAAGATATGACATGTCACAAAGTCAGAATATGGTATTATGTATTAAAAATCTATGACGTACTAATATTCGAGGCGCTTATAGTCCACACAAGTTGACGTATTAAAAAGCAAGTTAGTGGAAGGATGAAACTATGAAACTTCGGTGATTCAATTAAAATCTACTTTCACTTAACTGTGACCCACAAACCAGTAGGAAGTGTGGAATGAACATGAAGACATGTTTCGAAATTATGTTATACAATAAATATGTCTTTACAGCATGAAACACTCTTGCAAGTAGAGATAAAAGCCACGAAAGTAGAAAAATGTGCAAATCATTAATGCAAACGTGATGTTTACATTTCATTTTACTTTACCTACTACCTTAGAGCTTTACTTTTAGTAACATAAAGTAACTTTTAATGTTTATCATTTGGAGTATATAAAGACGTAGTATATTGTGTGCAACTTGAAACCTGCTTTCTGTACAGTTGATAAAATAGTGCGTAGCTAGTAAATACTAAGGTAAATAAAACGCAACCAGCAGGTCTGTTTGAAAAACAAGATTTTCGCTATCTCTTTCTTTTACTCTACAACCACATATTTTATATAGTACACTATATACACAGTACACAATTTATACACACGTACCTATGTACTTACCTAAGAATTGATATTTGTAACTGAGACATTATGTGTTTGTGTGTGTGTGGGGTTGCCCTAATAATATTTACTACTTTCTGTGTGTTATATTGCACTTAAACGTATTACCGAAATACGCAAAGCGCATTTAGCCTGTGTATGTGTGTGGTGGTATGGCATAGGCCACATGTACATGGAATATGTATTTATATGTGTAGCACTAACATAAGGTGGAGTGCAGTACGCACATACGGAAATATGTGCATCTGCAGAGAGGATATAATTTTAAGCTTAAGCACAGAAGAACACATAACTCTATTTTTGTTTCGTGTGAAATCTCCAGAGGTTTAAAGAGACAAGATAGGATCCCCTCTTTACTACAGATACTCCAGCACTCCACAACAACACACAGCACACATACTACACAGCTTATGGCAAATGAAGCCGCAGATGTACCATAAACTAAACCTAAACACCCTGAGAACGAAGTTTTATGTTCTTATGTCTTGAGACACGAACCAACCAAACTTAAACCATTCCTTCTCTTCTTTCTAGGTAGAGGTATGAATGTTTTGCTTTTCTAAGGTTCAACGAGCGTTCGTTCGTGTGCTACTAATGCTGTGTGTCTGATATACACCTTACTTTTACATATCTGCGGTAGCAGCAACAGCAATCACACATGAAAATCACAAATTTTATGACTGCACTTTTCTTTCGTTTTACATTTCAGTCTTTCATTCATTCATTTCACTTTCACTCCTTCGTGTGCATACTTTATTACTAATACTATTATCATGTTTAAAACTTTGCCCAGGTATTACACGTAATAATATATTTTACATAAACATGTCATGGCACGAATTGATATGCAAGAAGAATTGAATTTATGCACACAAGAGCATTGCACCTACAATACTATGAGAGTAATAAAAGGATTTTTGTAATAAAAATTTACTATTGTATTTGTACTGATGCATAATTTGTACTTACGTTTATCTAAATCCGAATCCATTGTGCCAAATAGACTAATGATCTCGTTTCCTTTCACAGACACGGATATCATTTATTATGCCTCATGAATTTGCGGATTGACATCTGAAGCAGTACAATTAACACTGATTGAGTCATCTGATAAAATCTGTAAGAGAGAAAATAGTCGGTAAGTAGCCATTTATTTTATACAGCAAACCAATAATGTGTCTTTTGTTGTCAGTTTAGATTCTTTGTGGCTGAAAAAGAAATAACAATAAAGTGCGGTTAACACAGGAAATAGGAAAAATGCAAAATATCTCGATAACTTCCTTTCTCTCGGTTTCCTGAGATCATTAGCAGACTTAAAATTTGTAACCGGACTATAATGAGAGAAGGGGAACTACAAACATTCACATAGTTTAAAGATAATAAAGAAAAAGACTCACCAAGAGAAAAACTACTGTGGGATTTGAGTCTAGTGATTATACAGTAGCTATATTATTATTTGTACGTGTATGTGTATGCATTACAACATTCTTGCAAGAATGAAGTGCGTACAGTATACTACAGGAAGAAAAATATCTGTATCCATGCGAGTAAGAAACGAAAAATATTATTGTGTGTTGGTTGGGCTGTGTAAATGTGTATTTGTGTGTGAGTGTGCAACTGTTAGAAGCTGATTGGGGCTGAGTGAGTGCGATAAGGAGAGCTAAAGGCTAAACAGACTAATACGAAAGTATGTATGTAGAGTAGAGTGGGAAAAGAGACGAAAAAAGTATTGTTGGTTGCGTTATGTATGTGTGTTTCCTTTTGGCGTAAATAAATTACTGGAGTGACTCCTTTCTTTCAGCCTGATGGGATTAGATGGGCGAGCTAATGGTTTTTGCAGTAAACCAAAGAAAATCCTTTTGTCTTTAAATGGCACATTTTCTGGGAAAAGCTAAGCCAAGACTTAGCATCTAATTCCAAAGATAAAGATATGCTTTAAGTTTTCCTCTCCGTTTCTCATCTCTCTATCTGCCTCCATTCTCACAGGCACACAGCTACTGGTACTTTTACACTTATAATTGCTCAAGAAATCTAAACCGTCTTTTCCTCCCCTCCTCATTTGTTACAGATACACAACCAGCTGCCCAACCTTACATTAAAGTCTTTCAAGACAGAATTAATTTTTTAAACCTAAAGGTAAAAACGTGTTAACAGAATACTCTACATTTTGCAATAAATTATAAGCGCAAACAACGAACATTCATATTTTACAGGAAAAAAGGCTAGTTTTGTAGGATCATCTTCTACTAATAAGTTTATAGTTTACGAATAAAATTTTATCCATACGTAATGTTATATTTAAAAAAGATCGGTGAAAATTAAATGAATTAGCAGTACCTCCTCACTTTCAAAAAAATACTTTACATATTTAAATGGAAATGGCTATTGTAAAGTATTATTTGAAAAGACAATTTGCCTTATCAGGACTTGGCTAAATATTTTTAACAAATATTCTAACGATGTTATTCACTAAACAGTTGATACAGATACAACGGTAATACTCTTTGTGCAGAACAAAAGAACTTTCATATACCTATGGACTTTAAGATTATTTGTTCCAAGATTCTTAAAAATATTATGCGTTGTATTTTTAATTTCCTGACGGTTCATGTGCGTGAATTTGATAGTTTGTAGATACCATCAATATAATGTGCCATTGCATGTTCCCTATTGTAGAATGGAAGATTCAAATACGTAGTAGTACTAAAACCCTAATGGTCATTCCCTAAAAACTGTGCAATTGTATATAGTTTACGTATCAAAGACACATACTTTGAGTTCTCAAATGAAAATGAAACTAAAGGAATTTGAAACATTCCTAATGAAACCCTTTGTACAAAAAAATTACAATTGACAATCTGAAAACACGCAGAACAAAGAATGCAATAAGATAGAGACTAGACTGTACGACTGACTATACGACACAAAGGACAGTGTAAAATCTAAATTGAAATATTCAATGACAAAATCAAAAAATGTATTAACAATCTGGAAAAAATTCATTTCCCTGTTCTACATGTTTATTTGACTTGACAAGTCGTTGGAAGTAATTTGTGCCCTGTTGAGTCGTTTGCCTGATAGTAGTAAAGTAGTGTTAGTATCACAACGCAACATAAGATACCCACAACAGTATTTTCATATAAGTCAAGTCATCAAAGCAAGTTTTTATTTCAAAGGAGACTTTACACAATGTAACTTAATAAGCATGAAGGGGTTTGTAACGCAGTATGATATCTTCATATCATACATTAGACAATGTCATGCATATATCCAAATAAACTAAAAAGATTCTAGGCAATTGCTATGTTTTGTGTTTGTGTCAAACCACACGGAGTCTTATTTACATTACATTGTGCTCTAGTCATATAGTCACAGTACACACTACACATTGCAGAGTTGAAATCATGTAATAAAAATGCATGAAAATGAATTCGTGTTCATGAATTCAATGTGAGTGCATTAAACCGTGGTGACACTGACATTGATATTATTATGACTTGAACGTATGCATTTGTATAGTAAGCACTTGTTAAAAACGACACTACATGCTACACATATAAAGATAACTCTCTAAAGTAGTTTTTCGGTATTTACACAAGTCAAGAGACATACACACTACTTATCTCAAGCAAAAGAGTCAGGCAGAAGCTTGGATTAACATTGCGACACACAACACACGGCTTACACATTTAAAGCGAAGAAGTTGTTCTGTGTGTTTCGGATAAATTACATTATAATTATTTATAATGTACGTAAAATACATGTTATAATCACATTGGGAATTCCCGTATTTAGATTCCATTTCAGGAAGGGCAAAATCCCAATAAAAGGTACAAATGGACTGTTTATAGTTAAAATTGAGCTAATTTTGACCGAAATCAACCGAAAATTCATGAAATTCTCGTTAAGCAAGAAACATTCCGGGATTTTATGTATTATTGCGGTAAAATAACTTGTTTCTTTTGGGATTTCATGTGTGGGGGGATTGCCTCATTGTTGACACACTGGCTACGCCAGTGACACTGTGTGTATGTGTGTTTTAGTGGCATATTTCATTTCACAAGTGTATAATGTGTGCAAAGGATCCATCTGTGCGTTGTAATAATGCAACTGAATACATTTAATGGGGAAAGACGCGGTTTGCCATAATATGCACTCAATGCCAGTATGTAAATGTAAATAAGACAAGATTTATTAATCGCAAGATAGTTGGCTATTTGTTTTCTGTGTGTTAAGACTCTTTCTCAAACTCATAGGATAGAATGTGGTTTAGCTTTTGGTTTCTATTACTTTGCATTGTATTTCTTGTCAGTATTACTGTGTGCGAGTATTATATATGTTTGTGTTATAATGTGAGTATCGTATTCATTGGTATTTCTTTACTCTGCTATGTTGGTTGGTTGAATACATACAACGAGCTTTCTTCACTATTTGCCATTATCTGATGCTGGCATCGCCGGCCAAAGCTATAGACTACGAACTGCTACAGCGAAACAAGGTGATTTATTACTTTTCTATCCTGTCATGCGAATCTTTTTGTTAAGTGATGCGATAAGTGTATATATTTACTGTGTGAGCAAAAGGATTATTTTATCGTCAACAAGAAATGGTCACAATAAAACAAAGAACCCAACAGAGAATTTATTGCGGAGATATAAAAACAATGATAGTGGAATATATGCATTGAGACAAAGGTACTAATTTACTTTGTCATGGAACTTTCAGATAGATCGGTTATTGAGGAGAGTTTTTTGCTGAATTTATTCAGATACAATTTCCAAGTCAAACTTATTCCACACAAAAAATCTTGAACTATTTTGCTATTATATACAATTCAAGTCTTTTTGTACTTTACGTCACAATTTTTAAACGTAATATTTTTATTATTATATAACCCACAAATGTCAGGTATCATTCTGTTAGCAACGTATGTTTTTGTTCGCTTTCGCATATTATTATGTAAAATATAAGTTTGAAACACGTAAGTTAAATAGAATGTATTATTATTGAACAAAAACTTAGTAGTATAGCATACTGAGCATACTAATGTTTCTTATTAAATTTTTTGATGTAGGTACTATAAACGTATAGTACACAGAATCACCACATTCGCTTTGCGTGTACTTATTGACTTACTCGATTGTTAAGGAAATTAGCATAAGAGAAAAACTCAAATGCAATTACTGCACTGTTTAATTGACAAATTATTGGCAACCAAATGGACATTCCATGTAGACATTGTATTGTTTAGGCATTATGATAATGTGAGCATCGGACACAAAACATATTAAATAAAAATTATTGCATGTATTATGTCTATGAGTATTAGTTTTAAATATGTTTTATGTATGTACAATGCAATATTGCCCTTGCGTTTTAGTTTTATAGCTTTCACTATACTACAGGTGCACTAAACTACACTACACTATGGATGACACTACAGATAACAGATATAGACAAGGAAATCAATAATTTTCAATTGAAGTAAATAATGAATTTCTAAAGCCACATAAATTTACCAAGACCCTTTCGAAGAACATTAAGATAGCCATATAAGAGCATTATACGCACAAGGAGTGCAGTGTGAAATACCATTTTCTAAAAAGTTCCTGTATACCTATACACGCATCCAACGATTATAAAAGCACAAAAGTATCATATCACTACATGGGTGCTTAAAAACTGGTGTCGGTCTGTATCTGTTAACATTTATACTTGCATACCTAGTATAAAGAAAATATTGTACTGTTGAGGTTGAGATAAAGAAAGTGCGACTTGAAATAAACATTTACACATGCAGAAAACATTTAATGTGTTTTGTACGTAATCAGATAGAAAAGATGAATTTTATTGCTTGTGTGGTTCGCCAGCTCGTTACCTCCCAGTTTCAAAACACCATAAACTTCATCTTCTTATATACTGCACAAGGGAAAAAGAACGAACGTGTAGCAAAGAAAAGAAAAGAATGATAGTTTTGACACACGTCCAGTTTAATTTAAATTTTCTAAAGGGCAATGGCAATCCCATTCCCTCACTTAGAAGAACTCGTCAGTAAGTGAGCGTTTAAAATTCAATTGAAATCACGACATGGGGTATGCCTGTTCACTTAGAACACAATGTATGTAACTACGAAAGGTTTGAGATTTTACATTTTCAACACACCAAACTCAACTGTGTGTGTAAAGTGTACGGAACTGTGCATGGAATGAACAAGTGTGAAAATCAGAGTATATAATATATTCCTTATGCATATAGCGTTTAATACAAATGCATTGGCACTCCAAAAGACAAAGGCTCCACTCACTGGAAAATGAGCGAGGTATAAATGGGGGAGGATGAAAAGGCGTGAAAACGGTTATGTATGACTAGCGTAGGTAGATAGAGTGTGTAAGTTTAAGTTTTTAGTTACACCGAAGAAGACCTTAGGAAGAAAAAATTTGTGCAGAGGAAATTAAAGTTACTGGAAGAATGAGTGGTTGGTGAACATAAAAATCAAAGGGATGGAAAATGTATAAATCGTGGATGCTGGAGAGCAGGTAACAAGATTAGCGTTTTCGCAAAGGCAATTCACGGAGAGAGGGCCACTTAGGGTTGACATAGGAAATTAGCAATAAAACCTCATCTCTGTAGTACACCGCCGAAATTTTCATATCTTCTTCCTGGCTCTCTTGAATGAAACACCTTCACTTGTTAGTTTTCTTTTCTCGACAATTCTGTTAGTCACCCTCACTCACTCACTCACTCAAATTTCCCTAGGAGTACTACTAGGAGTGTAGGAGTAGAATTAGTATTATAACTCTCTTGCCGTGTCTATTCATTCATGAGAGAGAAATTTGATTCTACCCTTCCAGCCACTTTGGCAGAATTCAATTTCCGGGTTTATTCGATTTTACTGTACACTACAGATGAACATAACGTGAGCACTCGGGGAGAAAGTGCAAGGCAAGTCATGCTTTTAATTTGAAAATTCATTCTCTTTAATAATAACTACTAGCTACTAGACTACATGAGTACTCTCGTCAATTGATTGACAGAGTTGAAAGAGATCCACTGCATATTAAATCCATGGAGTTCGTAAATTCGGTGAATGCGGGTATTAGGAGAAGTAATTATTAATAATTTCAAATCACGAATAATTTCATAATGTATGGTTTAATGGAATTCCGTCAAACTTGACATGGTATCTTGTGAATGTTTATACATGGACTCTTTCTCAGAGGATTTCCACCAATATCTTGCATGTATGTAGGTATATGTGACGAAAAACATCACCGCACTCTATTCCAAATGAGACTCAAGGGGAAAAATAAAAAATCGGGTAGAGTTAGGTATATATACAATGTCTTTGCATTTCGCATGAAAAAGTATTGTCTTACAATCCTCTTTCTACTATTGGACTTCGGCTAGTTTTCTTTTCTGTTGGTTGGATGTCCATACGTCCATTGCGTTTTCCGGTAATTGAAGCAATCACAAGAAAATTGCCTCGTGTCACATGGAACGTTTTTAGCCCGAATTACATCCTAAGAGTACAAAGGTCTGGAATCGGGAGCTTTATATAAGTATGTTAGTACTTTCACCTCAAATGACTAGGAAGACACACACAACGAACACAACATACGTTTTACTTTTACTACACTGTGTATTTAAGTACTACTGTATTACCTATGTATCTTGCAACCCCATTCTATCTATAGATACCTAGCTACGTCCTTGTATTACACAGTACTGAGCAATCCCACAGAAACATAATACGACTACCACACTACATTTTCACTCTGAAGTAATACGAGAAGGAAAGTCCAATAAGTCTTATACAAATAACATCCTAATGCAATAGAGACAAGAAGCCTTTAGAGTTTCAAATAGAGTAGTAGGTTGTGTTGTATTTGTATGTGCGTTTAGTGTGCACTCTCAATGACTAAGGATTTGTCTTCTGGTGTATATATACAAAGTATTTCTAGTGGTCTACTGGGCCAGAGAACGGACTAATAGTAGTCCATAGGCGGAAGGTGGACATGGACATCCCTCTCCGCCTTATCTGTACAAACACAACTTGAGCCAACAAAATACTGTCTCTCTCCACCAATATACACACACACCAGTACATTGAAGAACACGAAATTTGACACATCACATCGATTTTCGTCCTTTTACTTTTACCCTTTTCCACTTGCGTGCATTCTCTTTACCATTTCTGGTTTAACCCATTGTAATTGTCATCGTGAGTCCCGGAAAAATTCATATAATCAATAATTGGCGAAATTAATAAGTAACACAGTTCATAAAGGAAAGTGAAACAGAATGCAAAAATATAATTCAGTCTGCCATGCCTATCTAAGAAATATTTAAATTTCTATTATTGATTATATTTGTACTTGTACCTTTTTCAGAAGTAGTATGTACCTACAAACAAAAAAAATCCGATCTGTAAGGTAATAGCTAGTAACATAAAGCATGAAACTTAATTTACCAATTAAATGGTGTCAGATTTTCAAGAAATGTTGAAAACAGTTTGTTTTGTTTTGGTGAATACTAACACAAAAAGAAATTCTCCATTCCTGAATGTACTTTTTGTAAAATAAACCTTGTAACTTTTCTTATACATTATTTATCTGAGTTGGTTTTGTATTTTCAGCTTTCATCATACACACACAATTCACACACGCACTTTTCGGGAGTAGGTATACTATTACTTTCATTTGCGAGTAAAAACAAAAACAAAAAAGTTACTTTGGCGAATAAAAGTTTTCTTTACAAACTCGTAACTTCTTGTATTTCTTCTTGAAATATAAAAGTATGGTCCTTTACACTTTCTAATGGCAACACTAGGATACAAAGACATACCTAATGAAAATGTCACCCAATCGTGCTGAAGTAACTAAAGGGCTAAAGAAAACGGACGAGACACACATGTACACATTATACAAATGCTCCATTTATATACATTAGTAGTATTTATTTGTGCTCCAAGGAAGAAATAACACACCACGAAGTGTAGAGCAATGTAAATTGGTGCGTATAAGGATTGCATCTTTGAATCTGAGCGAGATTGTTCTCTTACAATGAAAATTAATGAGAACGAAAGACGAAATGAACAAAATGCTAATAGCTATAATATGTCCACATAAGCTTTGCGCGTCTGTGCACTCTTAACGTTTAATACAATACTACCAAGACCGTATCCAGGATTTGGTTTCGGGGAAGCACCACGATCAAAATATAATTATAAATGACAATTTTTTAGGCAAAGCGCAAAAAAAAGAGCTAAATTGAGCCAAAATCAACCTAAAAAGTATAAAATTCAAGTGTAGCGCAAAAATTTTGGCAATTTAGGGCACTTTTATAGTAAAAATAAATAGGTAACCTCTTCATTTTTGATTTCAGGGGGCAAGCGCTATATTGCCCTGCCGCTAGATACAGCCTTGAATACTACGGAGTAAAAGTGTTTGGAGCAATCTCAATATAGTAAGTGAAGACACAAATGTACCGATAGTAAACAAATACAAATGAGTTGGTCGTTCGCTTGCTTTTCCTTAATACTCAAATGCACTTTAGTAGATACTTTGTTTTAACTTGTGTAAATGCTGCAATCCAATTTAAACGGAAGTATACCTATAAGTAATGCGTGTTGTAGTATAAAAGTAAGAATAAGTATACGTAGTACAAATGTATAAGCTGTATACAATATACATGCAACACAATCCTAACCCTAAGTATTAGACTTAGTCTTAGAGCAACTGTACACAAGTACACACTCGGATAATGAAAAGTGTGTCTAAAGTGAACTAGTAAATAAGTACAGCGTATGTACACAAATACTTGTATGTATATATTTGCGTAAGTGTGTAAGAGAAGGACAAATGAACGTATAGCATAGAAAAGGCACGGGCACAATACAAGGATTTGTTGGACTGTTATAATAGAGAGCAACTAGAGACAGTATATCCCAGCGGGTTGTCTTTCGAGAACTCTAAACCGAATCATTCGACTGGGACTAACGAGTTTCTATTTGGAAATTAATTGAGCGTCAAGTCAAGCCTGCATTACAGCTACACTAAACTAAACACAAACACACACAGACGTATCTAAAGAGTTACACAAAATTACGGACTTACAAAGTCACAAATGCAAAAAGTAACACTAGACAAACCGACTTTTATTTCATGCTAAATGTTTATTGCTTTTTTCCCTACTGTGTGTGTATATATACATACATACGTATAAGATACCCAAAAGCTCCCCGAATCCGTTTCATTAAAAAGTAGCATTCTATAAGTACATCCCCCTACAATGGTATTTAATAGGTCGATGATGGAATTTATTTCTCTACAGAATGTATGAAAGATAAAGTTAATTCTAGTGAAATTCTTTGATTTTGAAGCAGAATTTTTTTGTAATGCCATTATCACCAAATTTAGTTTGTGAAATGGATAAATGTAAAAGCGACCTGTATAATTGTTACCTAATTATGTATGACCTATACATACATTATGTTGTAGGCTTGTAGGTATACAAATAATCAAATAACAAGTACACAATTCCATTGCAATTTTTATGTGGGTGATGAATTAATTTTTGGGTTAGTAACATCAGGTAGTGTTTCAGTATGCTGTTAATTGTTAACAGTAAAAAATGTATGTATAGATGCATATCTATTCTATTGAATAGTAATGAGGATGAACTCGTAAAGGTCAAAAAATTGATTGATATCACTAGCTACTACAATCAAAGGGGATCGATGAACAGGACTTAACAGTGTACTAAACTGCGTAAATTAAAAAATATTTACTGGAAAAGTGAAGACTTACATGTATCCATGATTGATAGCCCCACAAGACCTTTTATAGTTTGTGATTGACTGCTTAATCGAAAAGATCATCAAGGTATCGCGAAATACTTTTCAACGAATCACTTTGAGCCGAGTCACAAAAAAGACGTGTGAAGGAACATGAGAGAAAGATAATAAAAATCACTTGGGTGTGTGTAGTCTAACTGAATATCTAACTACTTTGAGTATATTATAACCTGCACCCTGGAATTGGTTTATCAACACATAAGATAATTATTACACTTTGCTACACACACCACCACCACAAACAACCATCACCGCCGTTGCTTGCTTATCTTATCCTTACATGCAGAATATACAGACAGTCAAATCACACCACACACTAACACTTCTTCGTTTATTCAGCTGTAACCACCGTGCAGGATCTTTTCCAATCTATGAACTCTGTCATTAGGTTATCTCTAAATATCGCCCTCATAAACACCACATGGAGTAATGAGCAAAGTAACTTAAGGTGACTCCATAAACCCCAGACTCAATACACAATATTCAATTGGGAAATTTTATGTCTAAAGAACCCTTCGTATGTATGTAGCATGTATTTACATACAAGAAACAAGAATCCCATCACACACATACTATATATGTACTTACTTGATGGGGAAACTTTGTCAAAGTAAAGTGTATGTATTTAATTCACATGCAGAGTGAGATTGGCAGGCACCGGTGCTGCAAATGCAGAGTATTCCTTTCCTACTACTTTAATATTTGTAAAAAACACCCTTGTACAGATATAGGAATACTCTTGGGTGTTTGTTATATGGTTACAGTTGAACTCAACACATGTGTCTGGAATCACATGGATTTAGTCTGTGAAAGACACGAGGCAAGACGGAAGAGATGCTTTCGTGGCGAAAGCCTCCCTACGACTGAACAAAACTCAAAACGCAACTGTTCTCTCGTACTACACGCACATATAACACACGTACTTTAACAACAGTCTCACTCAACTCTTCCAACAATTCTCCCTTTTACTGATACGTACAATTTTCAAGAAACTTTTCTCTGATTGTACAGATACAATGTACACACACAAACAGTCATTATTGCTTTCAGTGGCTAATAACGTAATAACATACACGCATGTTTACATGGGTTAAATGCAATTACTATTATTAAATTTTAAGTTCAAAGAAAATTATTTTATATTGTAGTAGATAAGGTTGTATCGTGTATTTGTAAATGCATTGTAAAAGTATTGTACATTCAAAAGTAATGCCTATCATTCATTCTAAAGAATCTTTACGTAGAAATTTCAATGAAAAATTTAGTAAAGTTGATTTAGTAAAGTTCTATGCAAGGAAGTTTTACATGGTTTAAATGCAATCATTATTAAATTTCAACTTAAAACTTAATGAAATTCTTTAGATTTAGGTTTGTTGATGTAGTAAGGGTTAAGTATAGGTGTACTTATAAATATTGTATAGGAGCTTGCTACATATTCTCATGTAATTCCAACTTCATTTTTAAGAATCGTTTTAACATACAGAAATCTTCCTAAAAGTTGAGTTGATTTATGTTTAAAATGTGAATAGTAGTATGTAAAATTTATTAAGCAATTGTAATTGTGTAATTCATTAGTTGTATCAAAGCATAAAACACTTATACAGCAATAATGACTTGATTGTACGTGGGTAGTCTGAGAATAATGAATAATTAAAGTTGCTTTTGTTAGGTAACATTTCATTTTAGTGGGTAATGCAGATACTAAATGAGAATATCGTGTGTAAATAACTATTTTCACTCCAGCAGTGACTCCATGCTCACTTTTCCAGTTTATAAGCTTGCGTTTCACATTCTAATTCGACCACGAAGGCTTCCAAGCAACGAGAACAACCAACCCCGTCAAACTAAACCAGACCAAGCCACACATCAGTTGAATTCAGTTGCTTTAAAGACTCATCTATAGCACACTCACTCATTCACTCTCACTCACTTCACATCAAAATCAGTTCAGTCGTTCCGAATTTTAAAGAGAAAATGTTTGACGCTTCAGTCAAATATTTCGTAGACCCCCCTGTGTCTCAGTCCGGTTCTCTCTAACTCTCTCACTCACTCACTCACCCCAAAACCAATTCAAACTCAAACTTTAACTTTAAGTTACGTAACTATTGCTCTCAAACTCAAACTCCAACGCGACTCTTCATTTTTAAGGACTTCAAGCTATAACTGCATTCTGTATACTTCATACATACCTAAGCCAGTAAATGTTATGATCACTATAATACATTGCTATTGCTACTACTAATACCAATACCTAAATTATTACATAGTGTATACTTGTATAGGTAGGTAGACTTGTTCTTATGTACAATTTACAAAGAACAAACATGCACTCAACTACTACTTTTACACTACTGGGTGGAGAAACAACGTTTTTAGTAAATGTGTGTAGTGTGTGTAAAGCATTTCGTGTGTGGATGGATATACAGTTTGTAGTATTTATATTAAAACTCTATATCTGTGTATAGCGTGTGTAAAGAAACAGTTCGTTCACTCATCCTTCTGCTTCTGAATCATCATTGAGTATTATAAAAGCTTTAATATTGTAAATACATTTCAAACCAATGCAAATACACACAGTGTATATTTACTCCACTTTTCATCTCGACTTATTCATTTTGAAGTGTGTTGAAAATTGAGTTCTCTTCAAAATGTCTCACTCTCTCTGTATATTTGTATTATACTTCAATTTCCTTTTATACTGTAGAATGAATCATTTTTTCTCTTGAATATGAATTTTGAAACTTTAATCCGTTTTAATACTAATACTTCACCACACCAGAAAATACATACATACTATGTAGTATTACTTGTAACACTTTTAATCTCCTAGATGTATTATGAATGCTTATTCAAAAAAGTTGAATCAATTTCGAGTAGGTAGCTTACGTTTAACGGACTATTTTGTATGAAGTAGTAAATAACCATCGTCATATTGCGTAGTACTTGTAAGTGTATTGAATTTAAGGGTATCGTATTTACTACGTAAACACTGAGTAGCTTATTAGTACACGCTACGTTGGCTTACTCGCTGATTAGAAAATGGATTAGTGATTTTCCGGTGCGACTGCAATCCAACTGCAGACTACCAATGCTAATCCATCATGCTTTCTGTCACTTGAGAGAGCGACTTATGCCGTCTTACACATTACACATGGCGTTTCTTCTTATTACCATATGAATTCAATCTTTCTGCGTATATCAAGCTATACTATGCTTATTTTTATTTTTACAAGTAGCTACTACTGATATAATGAATTTAAGCGGTAAGTATATGTATATGTGTGTTTACTGTATAAATTATACTACAAGTAATCGCATTACACCTACACAACCAACAGCAGCACCAGCAGCAGCAGATGACTATTGACGGACACAAACAAAACAGCAAGCACGGCTGTATTAATATTACGATTACATTTCTCATGTTAAGAATGCTTCACGGCTAATGCACACACAGATTAAGAAGCAGTGGCTTTATTTTTCTAACGACCAAATGGCAATAATATTTTCTTTCAGCTTAACTACAAAGTAAAGTGTATGTATGAATGGCATGGCATGCATGGTCATGGTGTATTTGTATTCACTTAATGCGTGTATGCATATTATATGTCTACCTACCTAAGTCAGTTGCTTGCTTAAAACAATAATATGTAATTTTGTAGTGTGTAACACTATGCAATACATACTTGTGTTGAAATTGAACTTTAAGTGTACCACAAATGAGTAGACACACAGTAGAGTGTAGAATTGAGCTAGTATTGCATACTAAGAGCAAATAATATATGAGTTGCATTTTACAACTAGAATACTAATATATTCTGCTTGATACTGTTTTATTTAGTGAGAAAATGTAATAGAAATGATTTGATTAATTTGAAATGCTTAAAGTGTCTCAAGTGACTGTCTGCAGTGGTATACAGAGTTTTTAATCAAATCCTCGGGAAAATATATTTTGGTAGACACATTGCTATGTTCAGATATATGTACTGAGAAGAAAACAACAGAAGACACATCAAATACAAGAGAATAGTATTAGAGAACAGAAAGAAAATCGGTCGACAAGACACACTCAACATTTCCTCGTGTAAAAGTGGAAGGAAGGATTTCCCCCTCTCCATAAAATTGAGCTTGTCTGTCAAGCACAAAGCCACATTTTCCATGTCACTGTCTGTAAGTCTGTTTACACACGGATGCTGAAAGCAATCTAAAACTTTCAACACTCCTATCTGTATATACCACCAATGCCAAGTCAATGGATGGCCAACTCCTACACGTTCCTTCGTAACAACGGCATGTATTGCATAGGATTACTTAAATGTATAATACGTATGTATGTGAATGCCACAGAAATACGGGGACTTGAGAGAGTGAGAGTTGCTTCTTGGTTTCTAGTAGTGGTATAGTGCTATTAAATATTGCTTCACTTATTCTATGCTGTTTTTAGAATCTCAGTTCCTCGTTGTACTCAATGACTCTCCATCGTCTTAACTTTGATTTTGTTTTGCTTTTAAAGCTACACTTCACTTTTATTTTCGAATGAACAGCACAGCAAAAAATTGTTGTGGCATTAACTACGTGTGATGCAAAATTGCACACGAATGCGATACTTTGATTTGCACATTACTCCACACTCTAATGTACAGAAACTAATATCCAGTTAGTTACGTTATGTAATCCATGAAGTAATGCCTAAAGTGCTATTTCAATTCTGACTAAGCGTATTAACATCGAGTAAGAAACATTGGGAATATCAAACGCTTGCTCATCTGCAATTCTATTAAATAATATTTATTTTCATTGTTGCAGTTTTGAATCTTGACGTTACATCATCAAACACACTGCACTCAAAATTCATTTCAATCCGTAAAACTAGACATAGGCACATCCAATTAAATGTACTCATAGCCGTATTCAGGGTGTGGGCAAGGGGGCAATTGCCCCTCCCTCCGAAATCAAAAAGAGGTTATTTTGCCTTGAAAGGGCAAAAAATCGCGAAATTTTTCGCTTGATTTTAGCTTAAATTTGCTCAAACTTTTCAAGCTTCACGCGATTATTGATACACAATACTTTATTTACCTCATGTTTGGATTTTGACCGCTCCGAAATCGATTTCTGGATACGGCCATTAATGTAGGTGTACTTTTAGACATTTAAGCTAAGATATTTGGATTTAGATTGCTAAAAGCGTATAAAAATACCAAATATATTATTAAGTATGTAATTGTTTTGTTATGCTTAGGTACTTAGTTTTGTTGTAAGAATCTGAAGGGTGATGTCCTAAATACAATACCTATACATGTATGTGGGGGAAGTTAGTAAAATATACACAACAGTCTGGCTAATATCCACCTATCCTCACATATCTGCTTCTATTGTGCTGAGTGTGTTAAATTCTGGAGAATGGCGATACAACCACAGAGTAGTATTTTTTACTGTGTCCAAATTAAGTGAAATGAATTTTCGTACTTTCCTAGCTGTGAAATGGAAAATAAGGGGTAGTAGTGTTTGGAAAACCAAGTATCTACGTGATAGGTTGTACGATGTTTTATTTACTACCATAAATTGTTATGTGTGCGATACGAGGGCAGCTGCAAGTAAACGAGACAGTTGCAGCATCTGAATCATTTTGTGGCACATTGGCTTAGCAAATCCAAACTGAAATTGGGGAAAGAGAATAGTGTTTGAATGAATGTAATGCAACTTAAATTGCAGAAGTAGTAATGAAGTGCAAAAGCAAAACAAAATGAACTGAGATTGTTGCTCGTAAATCGTGAACAGCGTCATTTTGTTGTTTTACGACTTGTTTCCGGCAACATTACATTACAATTTCCTTCTTTTCCTATTAAAATAACGCTATTACTTACTTAGTGTTGCAGTAACTGTCATGTCATACTATAGCAATAATAGTAACATTATTTACTCACGCATGCAAATCCATTTAGTTGTTTTCTCAAATCTTCAATTGACATAATGAAAAGTAAAAAAAATGTAAAATGCTTTAACTTCTAAGGTTGGGTACGATAAACATTACTTTCACTTGAGATGAAAATGAAATTGAAGCAAGAGAACAGATAATTATGTTTATACTTTTCATTTTTACCTTCATATTAATAATAAAATAATATTCAATTCGATTATATGTTAAATATTCCATATGATTTTTTTTTCATGTATAAGAATCATTGTTTAAATGTTAATGTTTACAGATTAAAGCCATGCATAGCCCACAATTAATTGGTGAGATTAAACTGTGTACATTAATACAAGTAGCATTACATTCATTACACTGACTATTGAGAAATATTTACTGTAAAATGTGCCAAACTAAACGCTCAATACTATATGTTAATTACATATACTACAATTGATGTAGGTAAGTGTGCAAGAAATTTTTATTGTACAGTATTGTATGCGATTTATGTGTAAATGAATATTAGAAAAGTTTTTGTACTGTTGAATAATTCTCTAATTGACTAATTCTCAAACGCAAACATACACAATACAGTAACACAAGGGAATTTCATTGAGATTTATTAGTTTTGGCTTTTATATAGCCTTTGTGTATAATTCAGATACAAGACTGATTTTTTGTATTTTACAGTAATTTCAACAAATCATGTTGCAATTGCAAAGAAGGGCAAGCGATTCGAATTTCGAATTCAAATATGAGTAAGTTCTAGCATTGAAAACACACAAAAGCTACATAGTGGGACATTAAGCAAGCTATAAGTCATAGAGTATACCTATACAACCTACGCAAGCCTAAGTAAGAAGATTACTATGTGGGAATTGTATTTGAGCAATTGTTATTACTATTGCTATCGCATTTCGTACTTGTACTTCCTTATGAACTTTTAGAGTGTCCAGTTTGTATAAAAGTTTATGCCCCAAAAGTATCCATAACTGCTGATCTTTGTTCGCAAACTGAGCTTTGAGTTGAGATGAATTGAACTTGTCCATTTCTCTTCCTACGAACAAGGATCAGAAACTGTTTTCCTATTAATGTCACATTCACTCACTCTTTTCAACAAGAAGACACTACAACAGCTCCATGGAAAAGAAGAAACTCTCGTAAAATCTAACGAGAAAAGCTTTCCTTTGGAATTTGCCAGACCAGAAATACATAAAATGTTTCTCTGAATTTTTTACTTATAGTAAAATCTTCTTTTTTCTCTTCTTTTACGTAATGTAACACATCTTGACTTGGGCAATAAGCTGAACTGACTTAGAAACTCAACTTAAATGTTTTCCTTTCGCATTGACGTCTTTTTTCCTTTGACAGGCATTGTATGTACTGAATTGTATGCCAATAATGAAACCATATCATTCCATCCATCCAACATCCAACTAGCAGAACCAACAAGAAATACAAAGTGCACTGCACACAGTTAGTGTAGAGTGTAGCAATACTTAAAAATCCTTGTAACAAGTTCATATGTACATACCTACAACAGTATTGTACCTAAGTGTATACTTTATACCCGTCTGTATCTGTATATGAAAATACGGTCAGAAATTCTCTGCGATATTTAAATGTTGATACAGCACCACATGTGTTGAACTTTTAGGGTTTAAAATGCTACCAGTCCTACGAAAGGAAGGAAAAACTACAAAAATTCATTAAAGAATTTCCATATATGTACATAGGGCCAGTAGTGCTCGTAAGTGAAGTGAATGTGTAAAATAAATAATGTCTATTGCCGATTAGTAGACATTAAATCAGTCTTTTTCTTTCCTCTTCCCACCGCACCAGCCTTTTTACTAGTTTGGCATTCTTATCTCAAAATCAATCTGATTACGAATTACAAAGTGCCGTGTGTCTTAAACCAAGCTCGCCTCCAAAGATACATTACAAGCATAAAGGAGTCACTCCAACATATAACTTGCCCTTTCTGTCTGTTTGTCTGTCTTGTCTACTTATACGCACCAACATAAACCTCACAACTTTTTGTCGTCGTGTACCAAATGCTCCGTATTTATTGCCTTGACTTCTTTCTCAAGTACACATGAGGTGCAACAGACGTAAGGCATACCACATAGCTTTCTTTTCGTACAAATAACACGAAATTCCGCATTTTAGCAGAAATCTCTTACATAATATATGTCATCCTGTATTATACAACTTTCAACAAGAATCCTTCATTAATATTAATGCGTTCAACCAATTAAGTTTGCATAGTACATTATACTTCATCACATAAAAGCTCTTTGGTTGTTTTTTAATTTAGTTAGTAAGGCAGAACATTGTAGTGTGAAAAATATATCCGATGTATATAATTCAATGTGGTGAGATTGGAAATGTTTTACCTACAATTTATTGTTAAAATAATTGAATTTAAAGAAAACTCTAAACTAAAATGACGTTTTAGTAGTTTGACTTTGTTTCTAGTTTCAACCAAGTATCAATTTCATGCAAGCAGCCCATTTCACACGGTTGAATTATTTTGACCGCACAACATACTCTAGAAAGTCTTCACTTGACTTTCTCAAAAGATCTCAAGCTAAAACCATAGTATCAACTTACATTTACCATTCGAATCTAACTCAAACCCTTATACACAAAACACCTGCACACATTTCTTTCCCTTCTCGTTCATCTAGTGGCATACAGGCACTATCTGTAGAAATAAAATAACGTACACATTAACCTTAGACCTTATTTTTTAATATTTATAATAACATTTTATTTATTACTCTGTATATTGTGTCCCTATACAGTTGATATGTAAATAAAGAACATTAAATTTAGCTGCTAAGAGTTAAAACTCTTATAAACACCAACAGAAAAGCACTTTTGCTTTGTACTAACAATACATAGGTGCTCTCACTTACTTGCAGACGCATTTACACTCTAAAATTCTAGTCAAGTGCGTTGCAATGCAATGGTGTATGTAATACACGTATACATAGTGAATACAGAAATAGTCAAAAATGTAATCCCCTTTCAAAAATGATGATGAATGTTTTTTCTAGGGTGGGTTAGTTATGTTATTATGATAGAACATTGTGATATGTTACGTAACAAGAGACATACTAGACACATACACACATGTATGTTTTTAATGTGTATTTATATGGGATTGGTCTCTTTCTAGTAAAGGTCTGGCTGAATGTGAGTCTCAGTCTCAGTTTGTGTCTCTGCTGAAATCAAATAACACATACATTCATACTGAACAACATACGAAGTACATACATACATGAATGTACAAAGAGAGCTATATGTACGTAGAATATATGAAGTACCAAACAACACAGAGCAAAAGAAGAGCGGTTTGTGACTTGTGGTGTGCTACGCTGTGGTGATTCACATACATTACTTTAAATTTCTCCAACAAGGCACATAATGTAGTATCTCGGGTCGTTTAGGAAGTTCACAAGAACTAAATTCACAACAACCCACTGAAATATACTGTACCAATAAGGAGTATACGATTATGTGTGTGTAGTGTATATACATAAGGTATATGTACATATTCACACAATAAACGCAACTCAGCTGAAAGTACAAACAACACAACGTGAGTCTCGAAATTTTCAAATTGTACACATCATCGGAGACCTCACAATGTTTCTGAAGGCAGGGGGTCTAAAACAAACTTCTTGCCTTCCAATATAAAATGCCATCCTGGGTTTGACTTTAATTTATCTAAACATACATCTTTACATATCGATGTATATAGTCAACTAACTCAACTGAAGGGAAACCGAGCCAGGTCATCATCATCTCTTGAACTTTTTTCATGTCGTGTCTATGTACTTGTACGTATTATTATTATTATTCCTTGCCTTTTCCTTGCTCTTCCTCCTATTACACGCTTATTGTTACACCAGGCAGACGAAACATGTCAAATGAAGCTTATTGTTGAGCAGTTAAAGTTTAAACCGAATACAAATACATAGCATTAGAGCACGTAAAGCCGATAGTGTTATTTCCATTCCATTTTCACTTCAAAAGTCTCAACCACGTCTTTTTACACATATATTTGTAATTATGGCATTTCTTCTTCCCACAATGCAATGATATAAGTACAAGTCCCTACATACCTACTACAGACACAATACAACATACTATTAGTATTTCCTAATATATACCAAAAAATCCATACACACACCAATACACATACTCTTTGCATTTTCATTGAGAACTTGTGTGTAGTCGTGTGAATGTGAGCGTTGTTTATGTAGAAATAATGGCAGTTGACTTGGTTTCTGAAGACAAACATCTTTACAAAATGTTTTTACGTGAAGAAGTGTGGTCTGCTTGTAAGTTTGGTTTTGTACAGAAAGACGCGCAGAGTTTATTGAAAAGAGAAAAGTGTAGTTTATTTCATTAAGTTTTATATACACAAGACTATGACACATAGAAACCTCGAGAAATACATTCACATCATAGAATGTACATAACGCAGTGTGTGTGATGGTTAGTTAAAAGCTGGTGAAATGGAGTCGTGCTCTATGGCGTCGTTGATTCATCCTGGTAGTACAAAGTATACAGATCACATTGAATCTAAACGAGTTTCTTCACACATTTCCTAATCGGAAACTAAAGGGTTTGTCTTGTACTTGTTCAGAGGGAATGGGTGTGCTAAGGAATTATTTGTCACACCTTTGCATACTAACGACTGCATTACTAGTTTATTTTAAAAGCTTGGCCAAATGAATCTTCCTTTTTATTTAACACTGTGTGTGTATATAAGTACATTTGTATACGAACACATTTGCATCTTCCATATTACCACCACCGAGTACCATCATCATGTGATAATACTAATTCCATACACACACACAGTTTCTGTGTATGTAGAATGTTCTGCACTCATTCATTCTAACTATGCATTGTGTGTACTATTACACTAAAATGCTTTCCCAGTAAAAAGCAAATGTATTAACCCTAATGTTGTCATACGTGTTAAATGCCTTACATTACAGCAATTATATGTATATGTATGTATGTGAATGTGTGTGTTTAGGTACTGTAATATTATATACCTGTATTATGTATGTATGTTGGTTTTACCTCTACTAAAACCCTTTAGTGCCTCTATGGTCGATCTACTAATCTATTATTACTGCCGTAGTGTTCAATAATGCTCGCACCTATCAAGAGAGCTATTTATTTACACATTGGCAAACTCATTCATTCTAGTAGTATGGTATGAAGTATACAAACATCACATTGTACATACATAGCTTGGCAAAATTCAGAGTGAGTGTATGGGAAGAAGGAAAGCACTCAAAAGAAAAGCCAATCGACACTAGACAGTCAACATACATTTTCAACATGCACGACACGTAACGACGCACGTACAGCGTTTTATTAGTAAAACTGCGGCTGTTGTGAATTGTGAGCACACACAAGAAGACACACAGTGGGTCATAAAACTAAGAGTAAAATTTCATGCAGAAATATGCGTTTCTCAAATACCACACTCACTACCACTACAACGACCATATTATACAGCGTTGCTCCATTTTCAAAGTCGCAATAACAACATACAAAATAGCTACTCCGTGAAAAAGAGCGAGGTACAAGAACACAAAGATACAAAGGAATATTTGCAATTGCCAAAAATAACAAAGAGCTCTCGGACTCATTACATTCATTAAGCTAATTGGTTTAGCCAGCCGTTTTGCATTAACCAGCTTCTGTTGTGTATGTTCTTCCACGAGTTTTTAACCCGTGCCATTAGTGTAATGTAAATGTTGCTCTCTCGCTCTTTCGGTTTTCCAAGCTTTTCGACTATGATTTATTTTTGATCTTCCCATCATCCAAACGATGGTGGTGGTAAATGATTCTCAGAGGTACGAATATATAATAAAATCCAGACCTTTATGTAACAGAACACATACCAGAGATTTCATGAAAAATTAGTAGAATGTATTTATAAATACCAACACTTTTCTGCATGCAAATTGCTAAGTTATACAAATAGTAGGTAGAGCAATGGAAGTTACAGTATTTTAGAGTAGATATACCTATGCTTTTGAAATGGCTACTAATAATATTAATGTGTACTTGAAACATTGATCCATCAAGCTCTTGACTCTTTCTATATTAATTAATTTATACATAGAAACACCAATGTTGTATGATTCTGGGTAAATATTAATCATTTGAGTCTCTTTGAGTTTTTACTATAAACTCCTTCGGGAATTGTTTTCTTCAATCTTATGGTTATGTACAAAATTTAAATATTGGTGTTAAAAAATTATTTCCATCGTTGAGCACTCATTTTCCAATGATTAATGATGACAAAGATGAAAATTAAATGGTATTCTGGTGTTGTCTACCACTTGAGAATGTTTAACAAGTTACATACCTAGGTAAGTAGTTTAACACAATTCCATCAAAGTGTTACTAGTTATAAAAATAAATGTATATATGTACTACAATGTTAAAGCATTTAATGTTTAAAGCAAAATTTTATTTATAAATTGGTTCTTCAAACTTGAAGGTAAAATTGCAGAGGATACCCTGAAATTGGATAGATTCAAGTTCTTTTGGTGGTAGAAATTGAATAATCAATTCTTAATACAAAATTACAACTTACAATATTGATTAGCTGCTCATACATTTATGATTATCATTAGTGGGCTTACCTTTCATGGAAAATTTTATCTAAGGCTGTATACAAAACTGGACTTCGGGAACAAACTTACATTTGAGAAAGTTGGTTTATTAAGTGTTTAATCATAGAAAGTGTTACACAAACATTTTCCTAGAAATTACATGCCATAATATTTAGTGTTTTGTATGCAGTAGTTAATAAACTGAATAGCTGACTAAGCATTCTTAAGTTGTATGCAACGCTATGCAAGGTTAATGAAAGCATATTTCTTACGATTACTCCTTGGTGTATTATTATACGGTTAGGTGAATGAATTTGCTTCGCATAAAATTAAACTGGATGATGAATTGACCGTGAAAAGATGTAGAGTCTCAAGTGTTGAATTTTTAACTACGGGTTAAGTTGTAATATTATAGTTTAGTGTATAAAAAGGTCATAAAACAGTTTTGTCTGTCTCTCCGTTGCTTTTATTGAATAAAAAGGGAACAATGGACTTGTAGCTAAGCTCTTTGCATAGTAGCCCTATAAATTAAAAGTGCTGTGTGTGTGTCTACCTGGAGCTACCATAATGTATGAGCATGAACAGCTAAAAGCGATACAAGACAAGACCTCTTCACTGCAGGTAGTTAAAAGAGTAATAACCTGGAAATTAGGTGGACCCCACAACGAAAACCAATGTAGACTTATTTATTTATAATATATGGCAAAGGATGAGCATTACACTAACTAAATCTAAAATCTCAACAAAAGTATACAACATAAACAACTGGAGTATACACACTACCCATACACACTACAAGACCATTGTGTATTACTTACTAGTACTTGAAGTGTATGTGTAGTGAGCAAGCAAAACATGATCGTAAATATCCTGCGGATGCTCCTTCACATAATTATTGATGACAGAAATGCATTTGGATATTTATTGCTGTCTATTCCACAGGTTATGCAATTTAAAACCAAATATGGGATCGTGCTTTCATTTCACTTCACGTTGTTCTATGTTTTTGTTGTTGGAACAACCACACAGATATTTACCAACTGATAAGTAGAGCGTGGCTACCTAAGGTTCATACAACAATTTTACAAGTATCTACATACACAGTGTGGAGTATGTTTTTCGATTGTTTCTAATTCTAGAGTGTAGTAAAAGCATTCAGTCACAACAAACAAAGTACTACTACAAACTACATAGGCAGATAAGCAAAAGCATTAGACAAAAACGCACGCGAACGAAAATTCGACATAATTTAGAAAGGTCGAGTTATATTACACAAATAATACACAGTACGTTTATACATAGAGTGTGTGTAAGGAAAAGAGTATGTAAGGACCAAGCCCAAAAAACTGAATGAGACGGAAAACATTTCCCGTCCCATGCAATGTTCGACGAGAGAATTTTCATTATTATTATTACTAAGTATAGCTGAATGTATCGGTACTGTTGTATGAGTGTATGCAAGTACATTTTGATGTGTAGTATGTAGGTAGAGATAGTTGGTGTAGATACTGTGATAGGAGAACATTAGTTTTGAAGAGCCATGACTATTAAATAGTAAATAGCATCACGGGAACCCTCTCGCTCTGTCTGGGTATGTAGTATGTTATGTATGTAATGTACTAAACTAAAAATCGTTGGAAATGAACGTGATATTATTTGGTTGAGAAGGGAAGACGCTTTTGTGACCATGCACCATAATAATCCAATTACATTTTATAAGCAATACTATTATTACTTACTAATAGCTTATCTTTCTCACACAATTTGTGAATAATCAAACCACTCTAAAAAATACACGTGTTTGTGTATGCCACACACTAAACGAGAACTCATAAGCATGCACTGCATTGCCTGAATTTAAAAATTATGATCTACGTTGTATGTGTGTGTGTGGAATCGAATATGTAATGTAAGGTACAACTCTATGAAAAAAGAGGAGGTTATTCCTTATAATAAAAACACATTTTTATTAATCAATGTGATAGATACGTTTGTAAACTTTATACTTAAAGTAGGTTATTATGTGTACCCAAATCCACATACTCCCAGTCACAGTGCTGTGTCAAAAATAAATGCATTCAAAAATCATTGAAAAGAAATCTACTTTGTGAATATATTGCAATTAGTTTATGCTCAGGATATGAATTCCATGGCTAAAAAATTAAAAAATAAAAAGGCAAATTCAGGTGAATTTGAATAGAATATGGGAATGTACCTTTAATTTAATATTGACAATAAAATAATTATTTATCACTAGTTTTTCTCCAACCAAGAAATTAATTAGTCATTGTATGATTTGTAATCAAAAATTTTGCAGATTCCAATACCAATGTTGTCGACAAAAGTCAAATATTTATTAAGCTATTATGCTGTATTCTATCTAGCTATGATTTAACAAGACCAAAACTAACGATGTATACCATTCATTGCCATGTAGTTTTAATAGGTGGAATCTCACGTACTAAAATAAGGATTGAGTAAGAGATAGATGAGTTCATGTGCGAACTTTAATCTGGCTAATACAAATCTAGTGTAGTTACTAAAGCGCTCATCACATCTCTCTCACTATCTTCATTTGTTAAACATCTGAAGTTTGGAATCTTACCAAATACTTTGGATGTGTAAACAGATGCATGCTCCATCGCAATTGTCAACTAAAAATTCAACATTCACTACCTCTTCCCTACAAACTACAAACCCTCAAATAAATACAACTACAAATAAATCCAATTATCTTACCATAACCTTACTGCTTGTACTATAACACAAAATTAACAATGTCTACTATTATTTATAGCAAAAATGTTATGTCATGTGTATGCAAAATCCACACACGAGAAAAGTTTTAAATAATACAGTATTGCATATAAACTGCATAAAAAGACTTTGGTGATTATATGCATTATACATTAGCATACTTTGTCTCGTTCAAATTGAACGAGTTTGGAGCAAAAAATTATAAGCTATACGTATATATACACAGGAAGTAGTCTAAAACGCGTCTCACACATAAAAAATGTCGTTCTAGGAAGGAAGTGTTAACTTGTGTACAAATGAAATGTAAAACAGTGTGTCTCTCCTACTATGCAATAAGTAAGTAGAAGCATTTTGTTTCCTTGTTTAAGTCGTCTAAAAATATATCTGTTATGTATATATAGTAGATACTCCCACATGAAGCCCTGTGTAGCTTTTCTGCAGATTAAAGTATTTTAATTTTGTTGCAAAAGAGTGCTATTACCTATCAATTACATTTTAGTGTGTGGGAGGAATGAAAGCTTATACTAATGCACAGGGAGTTATATTATTATGTGCGAAGCGAAGGTGTCTTTTTCTGCAATGTTTTTAGTTCTTGCACACACGAAGCATTCGGAAACTGCCGATGAAACATGTGCGACAGATTTATTTGAGACATAAAAAAGGAATTGGTGGTTTACTGTTGACAATGAACTCACTTTACTTCAGCCTTGATTTCGATAATCAAGATAAGTGTGAATTTACGAGCGAGTGGTTGACGATATCTATCTGTTTCGGGTGAAAGTGAATGGGAGGACATTAATTTTAATGCACCTCAACCCAAAATAATTGAATTAAGACGCTAGGTATTTTATGCTCTGTTTTACAATGTCTATCTCTTTGTGCCGTCTCACATCCTACACACAACTTTACACATACACTATCATACCATTCATTGCATACCTAGTTTAATGTTATTCACAAATACAACTGTGAAGTATCTATGTACACACTCATACACCACAAGTGCTAAAATACAATTGTTTTGGTGTTTCAATTTATTCACATCCAGGGATGTGATTCATTAAAACAATTTAATCAAACACGATGCGTATAGCTCTAGGTAATACAACACTCTCTTTACAGTGTACGCATTTTCTCACGTATCAACAATTTATAAGTGACAATTATTGTTCTCTTTCAAATTCCTATAGAAGTGGCTAAATGCAAGCTACTATATCTGTTCATTGTATCAAATCAAGTAATGGAAGTAAGAGAACTTGGAGTTACCTATTCATAAACATATTATAATTTATGAATATGACACACTAGAAAAATGAACGCACTTAAAATTGATATCAGAGAAATACAAATAGAAAGAAGTTTTGAATAACTGACAATGAGTGAGTTCCTCAGGGGCCGTGCTAAAGAAGAGACCACATTTTTTATACTTCACGTACACCTTGTACTTACCTACTGCTTGTATTTATCATTAGGTATATTAATATACACAATCTACAGTTTGAATCTGTTGGTATGTGTTGTATTCTGTATAATATATACATAAGGTATCACATGGTAATTTCGACACACTTACCTATTTATATATATGTATGCGTGTATGTATAGGGATGAAAATATTAAGGTGGCAAGACTTACACTTATATTTGTGAGTGAAAATATGATAGCTGAGAAGAACCCTACGGTTTGTGTCACAGGCGTAGCCAGGGCGCAAAAGGCAATTCCCTCTCCCCGAAATACTGAAAAAATAGGTTATTTTACCAAAAGAAAAGTACCAAAAATCGCAAAAATTATAGCTCTACGCGCGAATTTTATGTATTTTATGTTCATTGTTGTCCAAAGCTCAAATATTTAAACCTAATGTTTTTAGTCTGCCCCCCACCGACACCAGTCCTAGCTACGCCTATGGTTTGTGTGTATTGTGGACGACTTCAGTGGTTGACTGACTGACTCATATCTTGTCTTGTCATTTGGTAATCTAAACATGAATCTGAGCTCATCGTTTTTGCTTCTCAGATCTGGCCAAAAGGCGTAAACTTTACAAACGTGTGCTTGTAATCTATCAAGGGAATGCTTGGTAAACACTTTTTACTCATCCATCTATTATCTGTACAAGGATTTCAGAATGGAAGATCTGGATAATACAATAAGAAACTTTTGCATACTATACTAATATTATTAACTTGCTCATTTTTTCAATAATACACTTGTACAACAAAAAGCAAAGCCATTTTGAATCTAATTAATGCAATTCAAAGATAAAGTTTTAATGATGAGACAATAATATGTTACGTCGAAGAGATGAAAAATCTAGTCTTTGTTAGGACTACTGTCTAACTGTATAATATGTTAATTGGTTTAAACGAGTTATTATTTAATTATTTACAATTGAAAATTGCGTGCATACATGAAAGTAGATATTGCACTATGCTGAGAATTGAACTCTTTTCGAGTCACAAGTAAAAACGCAAAGTAAAACAGACCGTTTATTACCATTTGTATAACTGAATTAATAGTTAAGAAAAACTCCTGAAACGAGTGAGAAACTTTTGCTACGCACCATCAACACTTTTCTTCTAGTTGTCTTCCCTGATTCAATTACCACCAACTATAACTCTGTAACACAAACAAACAATTTTTCCAGAAACGAATCATTTTATTCTTTCTATTGTATACCCAGCGCCCAGCACTAATCTACCAAAACTACGCACAATCCAACAATAAACATCTCAAAGAGAAGAGAAACTCTTTCTTTCCTAATTCCTTCACTAAAACTCTTACAACCAAAACTAGAACTCATAATATCATACAACTTTAGAAAAACAAGCTTCTACCAAGCCTTGGTATATCAAGCCTAGGATATTTTTGCTATACGCCATATTGGGTGTAGTAGGTCCCACCTACACTATACAAAACGGTAAATATAGCAATTTAGTAATAATGTACTGTGCCTAGTTTGAAGCCTATTTTTTCTATCATAATTCAATTACGGTAGCCACATCAAATACAACAATATCAAGGCACTTGCCTGTGTAAGATGATTCTATTTTTATCTGCATTCTCCTTGGAGTATTAAGTTACCTATAAAGATATGAAACAATCCTATGTGTAAAAATCCTTTTTATTCACTAATACTGTTCAGGGAAAAAACGAGAGGAACAATAAGGTTCAAAGACTTTCACGCAATATCACTTCCCCGAAAACTCTGATCACATAACATAAAAACAGTAAAGAGACCATTTACAAGCCTTGTACAAGTCCCAGTAGACCCAAACCTCTGCGTTCCCCCTTTTGAATAAATGTAAGTGGAGATTTACGAGTAGAAATTAGTAATGTCACAACAGGGGCTGTCATAATTAGCGTCAACTAAGCCCAACCAGCCAAGCCACATCATAACTTAACGAGACAGAAATAGTTTCTCCAGGAAAAAAAATCTTTACATACCTATACTTGCTTTTACTTCCATCCAATCCAACCCAATCCAATAGTACTACGCAACAATCCTATAGGTACTAAAGTAGTCGAAAATATTCACACTGCATACATTCTACATTGCTTTTAACGGGACTATATATTTCCAAAGTCAAATTCATACCTAGTGCATATGATATAATATACGTTAGCCATTAAAGCTGTGTTTTGGTAGGTACCTGCCTTAAATGTATTATGATTTTAATTTCCATATACAATTACTATAGTGTTTCAGTGCATATGCATTTTTACATGGAAATATGTACGAGTTGGCTAATAGAGTGTGAGAGAATCAAAGAGGGAATGTTTTGAGACTTAAAGATGGATAGCCTTCATAAAAATACTTGCATTGTTAACATTGGTGAGTGGATTTTTGTGTATGTAGTGCATTGCATACATATCACATACTCATATTGAGTCTTGAGATTGGGTCTCTTACATTTCATAGCTGTGTGTAGTAAAATGATGTAGTTTTGACGAAGTAGATATTTGACTTTTTCGTATCTATATAGGCATGACATGACAAGCACGGCAAATGTCATTATGAGCACAGCTGAGCATTCCTAAAGACTTTTCATCACAATATAATAGGACGGTTCTTATCTTCAAGTACATACTGTCTATCTGTTCTTGCTGTGTGCTTTAATATTATGAGTCTTGAGTGTGCACTTCGCATTCAGTGAGACAGAGAGAGGAAGGAAAACACTGTGGGTAGTTAGGGCCCTGGAAACAACACTCATAAACCTTTTCTCCCCTTCATTGCATTTTCTGCTTGCTTGATCGACCAAAATAGATAAGAATGGAATCTTTGACTTGACATGACATAGGAGTAAAATGATTCTTCTGAGAAAAGCTTAAAGAGGTTAAAAGTAGAATTGTATTATGGTAGTGTTGGTGTGTGTTACACATTCTCTGTCTTCCTACTTACTGACTTCTTTATACACAGTGCACTTGTTGAGACTAATTCGGGTCGATCGGCCATGGTGATTAGGCTTCAAAGAGTCTAATGCTTCTTGAGTGAACAGGTCACGCATAATGAGCCTTTTCAAACAAATTGGCTTACAAATATATTTTCTAATCAAAATTTTATGCGTAGCAAACAGGTAACAGACTTAACTATTCGTATAAAGTGAAGGTTTAGTATCTGCATTAATGTGCAAGATATTTATTTGTAAAATATTTTCTTGTACCAGTAAATAGTAGCAGTAGTTATCAATGTCATATCGTTTATTTTCTTTTTCTCATTATCGGTACATTTGCATTAAGACACTTAATTCGTGAACAACTGCAATGCACTTAGGTACCTACGGATCTACATCACATAATGGGTGCGATTCGTAAAACGTAGAAACATGAGACTTCTCTGGAGGATTGTGTAGAAAAAAGTGATCAATGTGGAATTTAGGTCTTTAAAAAGATTAGAATGGGGTATTTAGAACATTAGCAACTTTTTTGGTACATTTGAAGTGACAAAGTTGTCTAAAATGAACTGATATACTTATAATAGTTATTTAACTCTGAAGAATGAATTTGAGTATGAATTTTACTATCAATTTCTATGATTTTAGTAAAATTAATGTAGGATATTTTGTAATAGTATATTTTAACACAGCATAGCTTTATCCTCAATGCAAATTAACAAGTAAATATATAGTACTTTACTTACCTATGTGGACAATCATATTTTTATCAATATTATAGCTTCTACTAATGCATGATAATATTTTCAGTTCCTAGAAGATGAGTTCCCTTGCCCCTGTAAGATTTCCAAATGTTCCATACAATGCAAATGGTAAAAGGAAAGAATAAAAAGGAGAGAGTAACTAACAACTAAAATAGGGGTATCAGCACAGAATTTTTACAACTATTGGGACCTTTAAACGAAGAGTTATCTTGTGTATTTTGTAACTGATGAAATATTTTTATTTTTCAAACAACTGTATTAATGAAAAACTAACGCAATTAGATCAATGTGGTTTAGCTGGGCACTAAAAATAAACTAAATAATAAAATTGTTCTTATTCAATACAAAGGGTAACCCCAATAGTAATTTGTTTATAAAATCATTTCGATAATACAACTTGAAACAGTAGGTACAGATATTGTTCTTTCAAATACTTTTATACATTACATATCTGTATTCATTTAATATTACAAAATAAAGGCATCGTTTGCACCAGACACAAACGTATAGCGCTGATATGATATGAACATAATTATCTCTAATTATAATTTAACTAGCAAGTCGTAATTCACTTCATAATGTAAGACGCTGACAATCACATGAAAACAGAACATCACCAAGTACAACGTGACAAACTACTGAATTAGTTGAAACTGACTGAATTGATAGAATTAGAAGAATATTATACATATTACTTATAGCAAGGTACATAGAAGACATTGTAAACTAGATACAACCATTTCCCCAACAGCCACACCAAGGAAGTGGCTCTTTCTTATTAGATTTATTAGTGCCAGTTCCAGTTCCACCTCTTAGGATGGGAACAGCTGCACGATGTGAGATTTGACTTTGATTGTGTGCAAACATGCGATTGCCGTTGAAACTGGGGCCCCTGGAGAATATTCCACCCGTACGATTGTTATTTTCTAGTACTGGAGAAGAGGAGGCATCTTGTTCTTCTATTTCATGATTCGGATGCATTTGCATGGAAACGGCGGATGGTCTTCGAAGACCCGTCGGATTTGGAGTCTGAGGAGTGAGACTGCCTGGTGATGATTTCATTAGTCTTGATAATGGTTTCTTGGGGTTTGGAGGTAAATTATTATTAACATTCAGAGAAAGCCTTGAAGAATCTTCTGGAGTAATTCCAGCACCCGCACAAATTGACATATGTCTCTTAGCCATAATGCTTGCATTAACTGCAGAAGGATCTGCTACAAAACCCGGGCCGGTTTCTAACCGCGGAGCGGAACTAGATGATCTTACGACTGGTTTATGCGGTTTTAGTATTTGATGTGGGGATTGAGACTGGAGTTGTGTTGGCGTTGACACTGATTGTGGAATTGCATTAGCTTGTTTGAATTTGTTACTTGGATCCGCATTAATTGTAGATAAAGGCAAAGAAAGTCTTGGTTCTAGTTCTTGTTTTTGTAAATCACCAATAGACTGACCAGGGATATTATTCATGGTATTATTAGGACTACATTTCGGATTGGCACAAACCGAGGGAGGTTGTTGTGTCCGGTTGGTATCGATTGAGACAAGTGTGTTATTAGAATGTGCAAAAGTATTTGTGGTACTGTTGGGTATTTTGCTGCGGGAAAAACCTGCAATTGTGCGAGTTGACGGGGACTCATGTTTCTCATTGTCACTACTTGAGAATGACAATTCTTGGCACTGGCTAACAATTTTGGCTCGCACTTCACATCCTGCTATAGACAACACGGGCGGTAAGCTTTTGACTAGATGCATGTGGCAAATCCGTTCTGAAATGTCAACTCCTTTGTAAATTCTACGCTCCAAAGGTGCTACAACCTGTCCGAATTGGTTGAGTGTGGAAATCACAACCAAATCACTTAGGTCGGGTGGTAGACCTGATAAAACAACAGTTGAGAATTTATTGGACGCATCAAATAGCTTCATTTTTTGCCCTTTAACGATTACAGATTCCTTTTCCAGCAGGGTCTTCACAGCCGTTGAACTTCGTAAGCAAATAAATATTGTTCCTGGCATCATTCGCACTCCGGCAATGTTCTCCAATGTAGGGTCGAATTGAGACTCTAATTCATCGATTACTTCCTGAGCACTCAATTCCAGATTGACATGAGCTAAAATACCAATGGCTACGTTTTTGTCAATAGAATTCCAGTTTTGTTGTCCTTGTGGGTGTCGGTGGGATTGGTGATGACAAATACAAACGGATTGATCAAATCCGTTAAATGCAGCTGAGACGATCGCAGGAGAAGCACAGAAATATTCTTCAGAAGTTATTCCTACGGAGTTTAAACTCGGTTCGGATTGGTAGCAGCAATGGAAATCTGGACAGCAGTCTCTTACTCCTAATACGGGAGATTCCTGCCCGCTGTTAGATGATGGGTTGTTTATAAAAACTAAGGAATTTCTCCGGGGACAATGTTTGCGACAAACGGGTACATTCTTAGCATTCGGATTTTCCGGATTTAAGGCACCTGCAGCAATCGCTGCATTTTCGCTACTAGAATGTTTGCTTAAAATTGTATTATTCACGATCCCGAATTTTCTTTGTTTAGCTTTTGTGACAAGACTGGGTTTAAGTTTCGAACCAGGAGATGGAGGAGGAAGAGCTGCAACTCCTGAGGGTGACATTTCATTTTGATTAGTAGTTATAAAATCTTCATTTCCGGAATATTTAATTAAGTTTACACTTTGAGATTTACTAATATCCTCATTAGAAATCTGAATTTCCGAAGTTACTTGAAAAGATTTCGGAACGTTCGCCACACATCCAATATCTTGAATTTCGGCATTATTTACATTTCCTGTTCGCGTTCCCATTTCATCATGAGTGGGAGTGTTATTGTGTGTGTGAGTCGGAGAGCTTGCGGGAGTAATTTCAATCAATGGTGTACATCCTGTTGTGGAAGAAAGTTGTTTTGCCAACGTGTTTACAACAAAAGTGCCTCCGGTTTCATCTGATTCTATTATAACAGGTACGAGTGAACTGGGAGAAGTGCAGAAACTCGCATTGTGAAGGCTGTTGCTATTATTTTCGCTTTCCTCCCGAACTACTTCTAATTCTGGAGAGTGGTGGTGATGATGATGGGGCCAAGTGGAATGACGATGTAGATTTTGATACGGTGTAACATTGTGGTTGTCTGAATTTCCTGCAAGTGCTGAATCATCTTCTTCTGGCATCGCCAAGGGTAATCGGACAGCTTGAGTATCTTCTTGGCTCGCCATACTCGCACCTGGATCGTAATCAGTTACACATTATGAAGTTATTACCATTATTATGATAGCTTATTTGCTAAGTATTAAGATTTAAATCATGTAGTAGTGTTTGTGTGTGTCTTCATGGTTTTACCGAACTATAAACTTGGTGTGTAAGATTTTTACGCACACACAGAGAGATTACATCTATACTACAGCCAAGAAGATCAAAAATAGAACCAGAATCAAAAGACTTGCCGTCCTCATCAATCATAAGAATATTGCTTCCACAATCCTCATCTTCTTCGGAGTCAAAGTTTGAGGTTAGAAGAGTGTCACCGCCAACACTCACACGACGATCTGGTTTGTAGCCAGACATGGGCTCGAATGCAGACTGGTCGTAATTGGTCTGGACACACACTTTTTGAAGCATATCTTCCAGTTTTTCATATTCATCGCGTAAACTCCAGATTTCTCTTTTCAAGTGCTCGTTCTCCTTTTTTAATTTTTTCACGTCATTTTGACTTCTGTCAACCTCTTCGTTGATAGAAATCGTTCTGAGACGCAATTCTTCATTTTCGTATATCATACCACGACTGGATCTCTTGTCCAGACTTCGATTCGGTTTCAAATTCAAATCCTTTTTCCTTTGACGATGCATTTTGCCGGTGTAAAATGTAAATCAACAACTCTTTGAACTAAAATACCCTTATAAAACTATACACTCAATTTCAATACTGAAATTTTCCTTTGGTATAATTTATAATGTACACAGAAATTCCATACACTGAAACTACTACAACAATGTAACCGCACTAATGTTCACTAGGTATTTGAATTCAATCAAAGTACTTTTACGAATAGGAAAAGTTTAAATTAAAGTTTTACAGAATTGTAACTGTTTGCGAGCTGCTACCCACGTCGTTGGGAATACTACATGTGGAAAATATCAAAAATATTTCGAGTAGGTAAAAATATCTCTCGAATATGTTCGCACATTTTTTAGATACGTAAAGATAGGAACATAGTTTGACTTTACATACAAACACCAAGTATATATCGTTGACTATATGAAATTTAATCCAGGTTATGAATTCTTTCTCTTCGCTGGCCCACCACCGGTACACAGTTAACTACACACTACATGGAATCTAAACGTTATATCGTATCAGCTGCCGTAAAATTAGAATTTTATGGCACGTCTGCTCCTGCTCCGTAACTTTGAAAAAGTTGTATAATCATTATACACAGAAATATCTTCACCGAGAACATCTGAACTCAACTTATAATCTGTGTGTACAAAATATGATCACATAGTTTATTTTACTTTCCAAAGGTCCCGTTTACCTTTGCTCTGCGATAATAATAATAATCTTATAATATTCCTCCATGGTGTAACTTTTGAGTAACAGTGTGCAAAAAAACTGCATTCTTTTTAGTAGATCAGTATAATACAGAATTTTACTGTGTATGTATAGGTGTACAGAAAATAGTTTTTATTCAATCTTACACACTGAAAACTTTATCTCTATACGATTTACCAGGCAAACTTAGTATTTGTGTAGTCACTTGTGTATGTTTGGTGTGGTAGTATCTGTTTAAAATGATTATAGTATCTGTATTGAGGAAAAATCTCACACTGACTAAAGTTTGGCTGAAAGTTTGCATTTTGAGATTGAATTGTGCAAGGTCTATCTTCAACTGACTTCTGCATTACATCTATCGTAGTTCAGCTTGTGTTTTTTGCAGGAATATCCAGTTAGAAAGAGAATAACAAGCGTCTTGAGACTTCTTAAGATCATTTTATGACTCGTCCAATATATTTTTGTATAAAGAACCGATTCGTTTAAATCTGTAGCTTATATTATAGCTTTAGAGTTTAGAGACGACTATGGGAGACATTATGACTATATTGACGTGGCCTGGCCTGAGTTGGCCCCGATTTCGGATCCTTTAAGACACTTTTCATAACATAACATAACCTGAGACTGTTCTATAACAGTTGATAAGCTGGGCAGACAAATGTAGAGCAGAGCACACACGGGTGGGGTTGTTCCGTTCTAGTTATCTGTAAATGTAAATGCACTGTCTGTTTGTATTATGTAATGTAGTAGCTATTCAATTCTCCATCCTTATAATGTTATCCAACGTCCCCGACGACCAAACAAACGAGTAGAAGTAGTACACAAAAACACAAGGAGAGTATAGTGTAGATTTTTATTTCTGCCTCACGTTGTGTTTTCACACAAAATCGACAGGTGTATAAAGCATAAAGGAGTGAAAACATCCGAAAGTTTATGGATGCAAAGAAGGAAGTGTGAAGGTTAGAGATTTAGCTTTCAACTCTTTCTTTCCCATTTCCTCACACCCACCCTACAACACACAATAAGTAAACTAAAGAATTTTCATTTGTAACAAACAAATACGGGTAATAGGGAAATGAAAGAAAAGTTTTACTAATCGTATGTTCTGAGTATAATATAGGTAAGTCTCGGTAAGTCTATTAATACAATTTCGAACTGCGAAGAAATTGAATTACTTAGTAGATTTACAAGAAAGTTGAGTAATGGTTGTTCATTTGTCATAAGTGATTGAATTTCTGATCGGGAGGTTGAGACAGAATGACTTGCAGATGAAACGGAAAGAAAGAATCTGTCCTAAACATTTTACACATGTTGTAGAACACGAAAGTAATATACATATTATATATATCAATATACAAAGGCAGAGATTGCATCAGGAACGAGCTATTAGACTCTTTCAACGAATTCATCCCAGTAGAATTTCAGCTGAAATGAAGACAGCCAAAGTACATAAACACAGAAGCTTTTACATTCTGCTCAACAACTCCAGAGTCAAGTCAAAAAGGGTGCAAAAACACATCTGTACCAAAATCTCCAACAGATAATTCAGTTACAAAACTACTACATAGTAGAATTCACATACAGAAGAGTACAGTCAATAATACAACACGACCAAGTAGTACTAATAAATGTAAAAAGACTCAATTCTATTACTGAGTCATCATTTCATTGCATATGCATTTCGTACTTCTGACTGACTTGCTCAAAAGCAAGAGCTATAAAACACCGGATATTAGGAGATGCCGCGGCTAATACCTACATATTTTACTGCTCTTTAATACACAGAAATATGCATGTACAAGTATGCTACATTCATACAGTCATCAGCTTCTTCATTCCATGAACAAATTCCACCTTCTATCCAAACATTAAACCCAACTTTCTCAGCAAGAAGAGTTACATTACAGTATCGTAATAGGAAAGTCCCCAGAGTTCATTTATTGCAATCACACTCATACAATACTACTACTGCATGCAACATAGCTGTAAAGCTCATTTCATACACTGTATACCATAGGCGTAGCCAGAATTTGGTTTTGGGGGGCAAGCTCAAAACATGAGGTATCTATGTGTTCATTGTCGAGCGTAGTGGGAAAAATTGATCTTTATCATTAAATCTAAAGTAATTTAATTAATTGCCTAAATATTTTAATGGGATGATTAAATGAAATATTAAGGGCAACTATAGAGGCAATGAGGTTTGGGAATGCATAAGTAATTAAAATAAGTGTCTAGTTGGCTTTGTGTCACTGGCAGTAATACACTGAAGGATTCACTGCGGAACAGAGTAATAGAGTCAGAAAGTGTATACTGAAAAATTCACCTGTCAACCACAAATACTCTAGAAACTCGAAAACAATGTGACAGATAATTTATTGCCCGAATTAACTTGTAGCACTCTTCCTTTACTCTCTCGACCGTGCCAAACTTTTCCCAGTCTCACTTACAAGTCGGAGTATAGGGCGGAGGAGTGTCTGTAGTGTATCGTGTATCCCATGCAGCTTTGTCTTTGCAGTTTGCACAAATAAATTCGTAACTTCGTTTACTTTGGTTTATTTGTGTAAATTAATTTCCTCAGCTTACACAATCATTCCGTGAGATTTGCAGTAATAATTTCTGTTTAATCTACTTAAGCGTGTTGATACTTACGTATTCTATTTATTTCCACTATATACAATACTATTACTATACCACTATTTGACTGGCAATCACCAGCAATGCTCATTTTGTAAGGATTTTGTGTGAATCGTGCATATAACTAACTCCTTTTGCTAAACAATAACTCAAAGAAGTCCTTGTACTAAGTTACAACGTTAAATGAATGATTATGTAAGTCAAAACAACACAAACTTGCATTCATTCTTACTTACAAGAAGTAAGTATAGTCCAATGGAACGATAACACATTTAATGTGTTGTAAATACAACAGCAAGCGCCGTATGTAGGCGGATTACATTTCAGGATGAAGCTACAGAGGGTTATGCATTGTATGAAAATCAATCATCTAAATATCCTATTTCATCCCCCGCTACTCTAAAAATACTTTAGGCGGGTCATTATAGTAACTTGATAGTGGCTTTCCAGCTGGGAAAACAAAACCTGACATATATTTCAAAAATGCCGAAGAAAATTTCCCCCGAAGTGGAAGACAGAATAAAAGCATTTTCCAAAGAAGTATTGAGTCATAGAACTATTGAGAAGAAGCTCCAAGAAGCAAATATAGGTGTTTCTCAAAGATTGATCTTCAATGTATTAAATTCAGTTAGAAAAAGAAGATTAGCAAAGACTCAAGCTCTTCCTTCCCCTAAAATGAAATGCAAGGCTAGTGAGGTCACTTCCGGCATATTGAGGAATATCGCTTGTATGGCCAGAAAAGCAAACCCATCCGGTCTAAATGACATGGCAAAGATAGTTTAGGTGTTTTAGGAAATAGTGGCAAGAATTACTCCCTGGGTAGGTTTAGTGAAGCTTAAGAAAAGGAAGGAACAAAAGAGAAATGCGAAGCGCATGAAAAACCGAAAAACGAATTACATAAAATGATACAAAACTTGCATCTTTGCACAAAAGTGGGAATGTCTCATCACATTAGACAAAGCCATTTCTGGGCTTCATTACGTATAACAGGAAAATACAAATCTGCTGCATTTGTGATGGATAGGAGGCCCTCGAATATTGGGTGGTTGATAAAGAAACTTTTTCTGACCATTTATGGTCATCGGTACTGTTTCTAGAATAGGAACCTTACCATTGAATGAAAAGTCCAAGAAAGTAATTCTGAATGATCATTTATATGTTGAGCATATATTAGAATCTTTAC
>JAQFYB010000182.1:0-72751 GCA_034694085.1 Pogonognathellus longicornis
TTTGACCCTATATAACTGGGTGACCTAGGCGTCATCGGATCTTCCTTCCCTACTCACACTAAGTCAGGAGGCATGTACCAATCACATATTAAAGTTTGGGGGATTTTCTGGTTCCATGAATTTTCAAGCCATTCCGTGCGCCCCTCTTAATTGGTGGAATAAAAATATCAGACTATTTAGTAGTGCATATGTAATTTGGTAATCCATCATCTGTCGATGTCGCCACTTAAAATGTCGAGTTCCTTTTGAATTGTATTCATCAATCTTTTAATGGAGTCTTCGGATGGAAAAATGGACTGATCTCCAATCATGATCATTCTCGAACTTTTATTTAGACTAATGTTTGCAAATGCCATTCCTAAATCAACCAGAATCGACATAATTAGTATTTTTATTTGTTAACGAGATAATTTGATTTGATTTATTCATAGTGGTAGTTGTTTATCGCACCTGCATATGCATCCATGAGATTTCCTGAAACATCGACATCCACAATTCGATATCCAAGAAAATTTATTATTGCAGGCCCAGGAAAATTTGATGTAACACCTGAAATGTGTCTGACTTTAATCAAAGGTTTGATCATGAAATGTGGCAATCCACCGGCAATTAGTGGAATTACACTCATTATTTGTGGAATCATGGAGATTTTCAAATTGTCAAATTGATCCATGAGATAATTAAGTCTCTTGAAGGAGTCTGATGTTCCCACCGGAAGTGCTAATCCTCCAAAAGTTCTAGAAAATAAATTACACTGGTAAATTAGCTTGCAAGGTCAAAAAGCATTTAGAATGATCAATGTCAACATGAAATTTTTATTACAAGCAGTATGATAAATTACATTTTATTTGTTACTGGCTGGAATTTTCCAGGAATTGGTAAAGGGAACATCACATGAATCGACTTAGGAATCTTAAATTCGTTTTGTAAATAAAAATCTCTTATTCCTGCCGTGATTCCGGATAAATATGTTGGAGTAAAACTGGAACCCGTTTTCTGCTTTATTTTCATCATTTGTTCAAGGCTAAATTTAAGTGTTCCTGTGTGATATTGTCCAGACCTATCAGGCTTTATGAATGGACTCTCAATATCCGTACACTCAACAAAATGTTTCACTAATCTGTAAGGAGCTATAAAGTAATTCGCAAAAATTGTCAATATTTCTAGATTTGTCATTTCAACCTTCTTATTTTTTCGATCTCTTTCTTTGGCTACGATGACGTCCTCTTGGTTGAAGAATATACTCATAAGTCCGTAACCATCTCCTAATGAGTGATGAAACAACAAAATAATTACAGAAAATTCTTTTCCAGGTTCTGAATCTTTCGGTTGATAATTTTTAATTATAAGGATTTCCCAAGGGCTTCTATTTTTCTTATACGGTTTCGTTAACAAATAATTATGATTTTTATATAACTGCTCTTCATTTACAAGTTCGTTTATGTCATTGTTTTCAACACTGTAGTAATAAATATGATTTGTAATATCGAATTCCAAATCTGTTTTCCAAAAATAGTAGCCCATCCATGGAACAAAATAGTTTCGAAGTCTGGGACAATAGTTTTGAATTCTTTCCATCATCTTATCTTGAACTAATTTGGTATCCACAGGCCCTTCTACAACACAAAACAATAACTCTGTATTTTTGGGATCAGTGTGTATTTTGTCTATAGTATGAACAACACTTCTCGGATGAACAATTGAACCCAAATCCGGACGGAATATTGGCCGCAGTATGGATATAACATATCGGATGATAAACAAGGGCGAAATAATAATTAATAAACAAACTAACACTTGAGACACTAAGAAGTACAAAAGGTTGAAGAAAATATCTTTTAGAGTTTCAAACACAAGAATCTTATGTAACTCCATTTTTACTAAATATATAACTAAAAAATCTGTAAAACAAAAATTCGTAAAACCACAATTTCCAATAAATTAGTACATTTAAAGTTGACTCTGCATATGTCTGTCACTCTTGTAGAATGGAGATTTAATTGTAATGATATCGCAATGTTGATGTGCAAAAGCTTGCTCTGAATGTACCTGATGGAACTAAAGATAATTCGTTTCCAGCAATCACTACGTACTTACAAACGCAAAGAAATTCATAGCGTAAATAAGTAAAAAACTACATAACTTACCTGTGATTACTACTTAATTATTGAGTTACGTAATACATGGAACAGCTATACACGCGTCATTACGCGTATCTTCTTTGCATGCTTCGTCAATGAATTTCTCATTGCTGCATTTAAAAATTTCCCATGCCTTGTGTGTTGGGGTTTTGTATACAGACGTATCAGATTACATGAAACATAATTTATTAACCTAGAAAAACACTAATACTACTAAATACATATGTATACCTACATAACAAAGCCATGCTTCACATTCACCCTCAAACAAACTTAATTCTTCTAATATATGTTATGGCTTACATATTTACATGTAAATATGCTTTTTTCAGAGTCAATGTCAGTGAAGTAATGAAATCCAATAGCTGTGACCTACTGAACATAATCACCTCTAGTTGTTTTTATACTTACACATCCCGTGCAAACTTTCATAACTTCCATTTAAGTGAGATTTTCTACAAAAAAGACGCGTTTTAATACTTTTAGCGTCACCAACCATCAAGGCCGTATCCAGGATTTGGCTTCGGGGGGAAGGTCAAAACGACACTATAAATAACAATTTTCGCGCGAAGCGGGAAAAAATTGAGCTAAATTGAGTCAAAATCAACCTAAAAATTATAAAATTCTCGCGTAACGCAAAATTTTTCGCAATTTAGGGCACTTTATGGTAAGATAACCTCTTTTTTGGGATTTCAGGGGGAGGGGCAAGTGCCCTATCGCTAGATACAGCCTTGCGTACAATCAGTGTTCCCTGTTTTCAGAAGGAATACTAAAAGTTAATTAGTTATGAAAAAATCATTTCTCTCCTTGTCAGTTTTCAGAATTGGGAAATGATTTTAATTGAGTACAGCATATGCAAATAAAGATTTTCATTGAGGACTCAACTAATGAAAGGTAAATTATCTTACCAAGGTAGGTTTAAGAGTAATTATTTTGAAATTAAAAACGAAGAGAATAATTTACAATGTATTTAATTTTGTATGTACAGGAAAATTGTAAGTATTAATGGACAGCATAACAAAGTAATCAAATCAGGTTTTATTTTTGCACAAATTCTGCAATATTGGTTGCATGTCTCCAATGAGCATTATACAAAGAAAAGTCAGAAAACAAATATTCGTTTGGCATGAGTATCTAAGTATCCTTCATACATGCTTGTTGTACCTACATTTGTAATTGTAATGAATGATATTTTTACAATCGCAGTGACCCTGAACCAATTCGTTTGCGAAGTTCATCCGTGAGAATTTCATATTTATTGTTAATCAGAATGTAAATTGTGTCTTTGTTTGTGTATTGTGCATCGTATCCTTCTTTCCTTAAGTCTCCCTTCTTCAATTTGAATGTAACTGTAGAAAAGAGCAATACAAATATTTGGAATGATAAATATTATACACAAAATTGCTTTTTTGTTAACATATGCTTTGCAAAATAATGTTTACCTGTTATGTCAACTTTTTTGAGAATTCTTATGAAAAGTGGTCTAGCGTAATGAGCTAGGGAAGCCACAATGCTTTCGTTTAATGGTTCAATATTCAAAGAATCATCTTCATCAACAATAGCGGCCATTCCAGCCCTGCCTCCGTAACCCGGGACTTCTACGCCATAAACTGTGACGTCTTTCATTCCACAAACCATTGTAATAACATACTCCACTTCAAAGGTTGAAACATTTTCCCCTTTCCACCTAAATGTATCTCCACATCGATCTTTGAAGTAAAAATATCCCTCTTCGTCTCTAATAAGCATATCACCTGTAGAAAATTAGTAAAAAATTTCAACTATAAGTCACAAAACAGTGAAGACATATTCAGGTCCATTGCCCATAAATAAGGCCACCACGTCCCCTTTACGGCAGCCTTCATTGTAAAAGAAGTTTGATAAATGTAGGTTTTTGTAGAAACGGGGTTGGATATTGTCAAATTAATATTTATAGATGGAATTGGGAATTGCTAATTAAATATAATGGATCTTTCTGATTTATTTTGTTTACCTGATCTGAAATAAGAATCACCCTTTCTAAATACATCTGTAATAATTTTGCTTTTCGTGCTTGCTTTGTCGGTGTATCTGCAGAATATTATTACAAAAATTGCTTTCATTATTATTATTCATTGAATTTTTTTATATTTTATTCAATGAGTTGCATAAAATATAAAAACGATTTGCAGATACCCATCGAAACTTCTGAAAGGATTTGCTTGAATACCTCCGATGATTTCTCCAGATTCATATGGCTTGCATTTTATGAGAAATCCTGTTTTTGGATGTCTTACGAGCTCATTCGTCTCTTTATCAACTTTTACGATGAAAATTGGATAGATCAAAGATGAGTAGATTGGTAAATAACCAACGGATCCAGGTTTTCCAGAAAAATTAACTAAAATCATATAAATGGATTACTTCATTTTGATTCACAGTTTCATTTATTTTGAAATGCCAACGCATTTATAGATTTTAAGAATACAATTGCTTGCTAGTACTGCAAATTACATGCTCCTAATTCTATTTACCTACTATTTGTACGCTGAGCCCAAAATAGCATCTAATGATTATAATTACTCTTTAAAATTAAATAGTCACTGCACTTACAGGGAATTGAACCTCATCAAAATTAAAATTATTGAACAAATAAAATGGAATGTTTTTGATATAATTTTTTCTAAGATTACTACAAGTTTTACAAGTACATTGCTTATATTTTATTATTATTGTGTTCTTATCCAATACTAATTAGATAACTGATTGTTCGGAGATATTTAAATACTACCAAAAATGCAGAATTTTACTGTTAGAATTTTAACGTTTTGTAACTAGTGCAGGGTTTATCAAGAATTTAATTAAAGTAACAATTTAAAAAGAAATCGACCATTGTGGACTAATATAGAGCGAAGAAAAATTTGTAAACCCCTATAACACATATTTCTTCTTACAAACATCTTTAGTAAGTACTTACATAGAGTACAATTTCCTTCCGTAGCTCCGTAGTATTCAATAATCCTGTTAATATTGAATCTTTTTTTAAATTTTTCCCAAAGATCAGCTCTTAGTCCAGGTCCCAACATTATTCGCACACGATGTTGAGAATCCGAATCGGAAGGAGGTTGAGCGTACAAATATTTGCAAAATTCTCCTATGTATGGCACAGCCTGAAAAATGACATTCGTCCTGTGGCAATTCTTTCTAATTACCTAATACTTCTATTATAGTTATACAATGATTTTTGAACATTTCGTAACTTACAGTGGCTTTATATTTAATACATTGTTTCCAAAAATTTGAAGCAGAAAATTTCCTGATGACGACTACTGGTGTTCCATAGCACAGCAATTGGCCTACTCCAAAAACAAGACCTTGAAAATGACACAGAGGTAAAGCAACAAGTGTAATATCTTCAGGGCCCATTTGTAGACCTATGTTCATAAATGTACTGTTTAACTGGAATCTAAAAAATATAACACAAAATTATTTTCAATTAAAAAAAATCCAGTTGAGTATCTATTGTAGGTTCTTAATTACTTTGATTGAAGCACTTTAGCTGCTTTTGGTAATCCTGTGGCTCCTGATGTGTAAACATAGCACATTCCATCCGTAAACCCAATAGATGTTAAAGCAGCTGGAGTATCTTCAGAATATTGTTTAAATTGTCTCTGTAAATCCGTAACGTTATCAAACGAAGGGAAGTCACTAGCGGAAATTGATTCGTCATAAGCATACAGTTTAAAATTGTAAAGACCTCTAATACTTTTAAGGTCTTGCAGTGCTATATGTTTTGGGAAAAGAAAAACATTAATTATAATTAATCTGATTGATTGCAATAGACATTTAAGAATTTTTAAAAAGTGACTAAGTGACTAGTGTACATAAATTATCGAGGCATACCTTGATACATTTCAGGCTTGAAAATAACACCCTTGCAGACAGCCACTTCCAAACAATGCTTCAACTGTTGTAATCGTAAACTGGGATTTATTAAAGCAACGACAACCCCTTGTAGAAAGGAAATTAATTAAGGATAAAAATAATACTACAGATAATTACAGTACTATTTACAACTGCAACAATTATGACCTAGGTACAATTTATTGGTAAGGTATACTTACCTATTTTACTTAATCCTAAAAGAGTGAATACATATTCAGGTCCATTGCCCATAAATAAGGCCACCACGTCCCCTTTACGGTAGCCTTCATTGTAAAAGAAGTTTGCTATTTGATTGCTTTGTTTATTAATCTACAAACAAATCAATAAAATATTCAAAAAATATTTTCTGACATAATGACCATTACGAAAATCACATTTTAATTTGAAATCTAAATTATTTTACATCTCGGTAAGTCCATTTCTGTTCTTCAAAGTAAAGGGCTACTTTGTTTGGATTGACTTTGGCTAATACAGATTCAAAAAGTTTTCCCGTTGACAGATCCTTCTTTTGATGCATCGAAATCTGACGTTTCAGTCCAAATAGCACTTTAAATATTCTGTAAAGGCAAAAAAAATGTTTCATTGTGCCATGAGGTACCTTTGCCGAAAATGATATGAAATTCACATTGCTATTATCCGTTTTCATAAAACTTACCCGATATCTGTAGGAAGATTTTTTAAGACTATAATGATCACTTTGTAATTATAAGCACAAAGTAAAATTAAAAGGGCAAAAAAGTGTAGAGGATGGTGTAACCACAAATAATGGCTGATATGTCCATAATTTGAATTTAGTTGTGCACTTCATAAACACTTGAACAAAATAAATTTCAAATTATTATAATATAAGTAGACAGTATAAAAATAATTTAAAATTGTGTCATTGTATCGCGTACAGGGGCGTATCCAGGTCAGACATCTGGGGAAGCAAGGCTAGGTCAAAACATAATCATAAATTCAATTAATTCATATTGCGCTTAGCCCAAATAATTTGCTAAATTTGGTTAAGAATCAACTTAAAATACATGAGTTGCGATTTTTTCACATTATAAGGCAAAATAACCTCTTATTTTGCGAGAGGCCTCATTTTATCTAGTGACGAGTGACGAGTACAAAAATCTGAGGGGGAGGGCTACAACCCCTTTAAATGCGCCACTGTTCAGAGACTTAAAGAGGGTAATGCTATTCTCGTCTGTTTTCAGAATAACTGCGATGCACTGTAAAATGCACTAATTGTAATTATATTCCATGATATATACCTAGGTTTCTACTTTTACTTACACAATATCAATAATTACTTCAAGAAATGTTTGTCGCTCCCTACCTAACACATACAATATTCTGCTTACATTTAGATGTATGAAATCAACATGGAATACACTATAATTATAAGTATACCTATTTAGTATTTACACATGATAAATAAATGTACGAATCCATATTTAATGCGAATGGTTCATTCGCTACTAACAATATGCTAAAAGCTAACTTTCTTAAGGGGTGCAAAAAATAGCATTTATAGAACTACAAAATTAAATACCTACAATGCACAATTTCAATGAATTTATCAAAAACAAATCCTAGTTAATATAATTTTCTTCCTTAAAAGTAGTACTTAACACTAGATATAATAATAGGATCAATGCCATAGACGTAATGGCAATAATAGCCATTATGTCAAGTTGCATTGAATAGGATCATATAGTATCAGTAGTGTATGTAAATATCCCTTAAAACCCCAGTACGGGTTGCCAATATTTGTGAGATGAGATTCCTCTCTTTGTACTTTAAAATATTTGTATCTCATGAGGAATGCCCGTGTATGGTAGAATGAATATACGTTAATAAACAAAATAATAAAATAACGAAGTCCCTTGGTACGGGAAGGAGTACAGAGTTTATTTCTCAAATGAAGATACAGGAGAACTGCTTTATAATTTGCAGCGCACTGGTATATATATTAATACTTAGGTACTTATTGTTAAATTTGTTTAATTAGATTAGCAATCTTGTTATATAGCAGCCATTCTCTGCAATATTGAAATCCCATGTAAAAAAGACACTATACCCCTCGCCTCAACACGTCGGAACATATGAAATACATCAATTTGAAGAAAAAATGTGATTGGTTTGCTTATTTCATTTTCGACAAACATGATAATTATTGCTACAATTTATAATTAAGTACCTCAATTAAAATTTCACTGCAGTTGGAAATCAACTGAGTACGGAACTGAGAACCCATACCTTATTAATAATAGAAGGGTAAAAGCAGGTTAGCAGGTAGTAAAAAGAAAGGAAAACAAAAAGTTAGGTACATTCGTACTTTGTATACTAAATAAATGTAAATAAATGTGGGTATGTGAATATATCTTTCATATCGTATATTAAAAAATATTCTTATAGAATGTGTTATAGACGTATCCAGGATTTGGTTTGGGGGGAGGAATTCAACATATAGCAAGTGTTTATAGTTTATGAGCTCATTTTGAAAAAAGAATTGAGCAAATTTGGACAAAATTGAACATAAAGTACATAAAATTGCGCGTAGCGTGAAAAATTTTGCGATTTTTTCCACTTTTTTTTGGTAAAAAAACTATTTTTTCCGATTTTGGAGGGGGCAATTGCCTCTTTTGCCCCTACCTAAATACAGCCTTGTTTCTGGGCATTGAATATTATTTTGTTCAGTACATGCGTCGCGGTATCGTTTGTCCATACAGGAAAAGAAAGTCTTGCTTTACAAAGGATCAAGAGTTTCAGTAAAGTTGGAAATAGGGTTGTTGTATTTTTATGATATTGCAATTTTAGTTGTCGGATATTACGAGTAAGCCAACGCAGCGATATAATATAGGGCATGAGATTAGCATGTAGCAAAGAAAAGAGTATCTTTGCACAATTGGTAACACAATAAAGGGGGTTTCCACCTGTCACTCATGTTGACAAGTGATAGTAGTGATCTTCCATTAGGTTTATGTAAGTGCAATTCACAACATCTTACAAATCCTATACCTGAATATTATCTTTATCTTATAACCTAAATCCGTAAGTCTCCGTGTAAAGTGTGTGTCCGTCTCTGGGCACCAGCCAGCCATTAAAAGCCCCGGATACTAAGCTCATTTTAAGGATGCTGTGCCACCTATTTGAATTTTTTACAAATTAAATCATTTCTCCGGAAATCAAAATTCGGGATACCGGATTTTGATTTTTTTGTTACTATTAATTTTTTTTCGATACATCGGAAATCAGAGAGTTGCATGGACACACTTTTTAACGCCTAAGCTTGATCATTGTGTAAAGTAGAGCGATGCATGAGCATTTTTTGGGGCCCAGTTCTGAGAACGGGCATGTTTCTAGTATACTAAATAATCGTTTAATTTACCATTAATTTAGAATTGCAACTATTCGTAGCTTACAATTACTAACGTAAACCTTCTTACATTATGCACTTATCCTTCGTGCATTGAAATACATTTCAATACATAATTAAATGCACTATATATATAGGTAGGTATAATACACACACAACAGATAAATGCAAATATGCATGTGTATATTTTTAGTTCTATCTGTAATATTCGCCTAATATATTTGATTAGTCTGTAAAATAATACTTACCAATGCAATTGATATTTACTTACTTAAAAATAACTTTTTTAACAAGAACTTTAAAGGAATAATTGTATGTTGAAGTAGGTATGTATGCATAGTTCTCGAACTTTTTTTAGACTTACGTTTGCAAAATTTTGTAACCACATGCCCTTCTACAATACAAAACAATAACTCTGTATTTATGGGCATGAACAGCAGTTCTGGGAAGAACACTGGAACCCAAATCCGGACGGAATAGTGGGCGCAGTACGGATATTCGGATACGAATATGACATAGCGGATGAGTAACACAAGGGAAATAATAATTAGGAAACAAACTAACACTTGAGACACGAAGAAGTACGAAAGATTGAAAAAAATATCTTTTAGAGTTTCAATCACAAGAATCTTATGTAACTCCATTTTTATTAAATATATAGCAAAAAAATATCTGCAAAACAACAAAATTTTAACTCCTAAAACCACAATTTCCAATAAATAGTACATTTAAAGTTGACTCTGCATATGTCTGTTTTTGTAGACTGGAAATTTAATTATAATGATATGTCAAGTTGATATGCAAAAGCTTTGTTCTATATGTACCTGATGGAACTTCAGTTAATTCGTTACCAGTAATCAGTAGGTACTTACAACAATCGCAAAGAAGTTCATAGCGTAAATAAATAAAAAGCTATATAATAAACTTACCTGTGATTATGATTTATTTATTGAGTTACGTAATACATGGAATCGAGTATCTTCTTTGAACGCTTCGTCAATGAGTTTCTCATTCCTGCATGTAAGAAATTGCCATATACCTTGTGTGTTGGGGTTTTGTATACAGACGTATTAGATTGATAAGAAAAATATTAACATGGCAAAACGCTTATAGAACTAGTAATTACAACAAGGGAACTAAATCGCCGTTAAGGTATCAGAAAACCAATTTTATTTTAATGAGGTAAATTATATCGAAATAATTTTTATCATCGTTGATTCGATATAAATTACTAATAATACAGTTTTAGAATTGGGTCCGCATTTCATATACGCTCTTTTTGCCAATATTATTATTAGTAATCGCCAGGGCAGTCTGTAATTTATAAAATACATCTTTATGATTTGAAGTCACTATTCACTATACTAATGCAATTATAATGGAATAGTTGCGACCAAAATATTATCATGACATACCTTTTCCGAATAGAAATCATTTATAAAAGAGAAGGCTTTCAGGTGTACAGTTTCATTTTCGTGGTATTGTAGCTCAAAGACTTTATCGAATCCTCCACATTCATCAACCTGAGATCTAAATCTTTCAACGTGAGCAATTCCTATGCTGACAGATGCCTTCAGAATATTTTCCAAAGCCTCAAATACAACAAGAAGTGTATTCCAGTCTGCCAAACTTAGAGCGTTACATAGACAAGTTATTGCCCCAGCTTTATACAATGTGAGTATATGATTTGAATTTCCTCCAGTTGTGATGTTCGCAATAGCCCAAATTGCTTCTTTTTTAGCACGAAATTCACTCTGAAACAAAATCCATATTCAACCAACGTTTGTAACCTTTTTCTATCTCTAAAACTAATGCTAAGAAAAATAATTATTGTGGAATAAAAAATTATGCCTTGTATATGACACTAATCAATAGAGGAATTGCTCCTGATTTGACCACAGCGTCTACTTGCGGAAATGTCCCCGCAGAAATATTTGACACAATCCAAGCAGCTTCTTTTACAATACTCACCCTTTTGCTTTGCAAAGCTGAACACAAATGTTTTAACACGTCCATTTCAACCATTATTCCTGTCTGTATAATATTTCAATAAAATCAAACTTAGAATTACTTGAAATAACAAAACTTAATTATTAAATGCCTTGATTTTTGACATCTTTGATCTTGTCACCTGCCGATCTGGCCCCGACACAATATTTCCAACAATTCTCAAACAAGGGTAAACATATTCAGAAACGTCACTGCCAAGAAATTTAATGACTTTGGGTAAAATGTCGTGCTGCTCGACAGAAGCAAATATTTTTTCAACCAAGTCTTCATCTTCATCAGAGTCGCCAATGAAAATTATAAAACTTAAAGCCCACAATGCGCAAACTGTAATAAAAATCGAAGTCTTCAAAAATTAATTTTATTGCCCGTACATTGGTATTGGTATTCTATAGCTACAATATGTGTACCGACTGTTTCGCCGTCTTTTTTTGATAAAAGTATTGCCAACATGGGAATAGTTTTAAGAATTGCTTTGTCGTAAATCTCTGATCTACGTCCTCTAAAGGCAACCGAGAGACACCATGCAACAGTGTGAAGAAGTTCTCTCTATTTTACAAAATTACACTCATATAAAGTCGAATTTTTGAGAATTCCTAATCAATTATTTATACTGATTATGTACTTGCCTCTATCTTGAACTTTTTCACAATACTCTCTAAAGATTCTATGAGTCCTTTCGTGAATAAAGAATCTCGAACTGCAACACTATCGCTCTAAAAAACAAACCCAATATTATAAAGTACTAATTGTATTACAGTTACATTTACGAGATAAAGTTTTTTAATCAAAACATTTACAATGCAGTTAGTAATAGCCCAGCAACTTTGTTTTACTAAATCGTCTTTTGAGGACTCCAGCAATGTGTATAAAGGTTCAAGGGCCCCCTCATCGATGACTTTCCTCGTGCTCTCAATATTTCCACCAGAAATATTTGTAAGAATCCATGCTGCTTCATATTTCAACTCAGATCTTCCTTTCTTTTTTAGAAAATTCACACACAAAGGAACCACTCCGATTTTGATGCATTCTGAGATTGGGGGAACTTCTTCTGTACATAAAAGTTGTCGGATACCCCGACTTCCTTGTAGTTGAGTAGCCTTATCAGTACTACCAGAAACCCATAAAGTTAAAAATAAATTAATATTATTTTCCTTCAAGATTCTACATAATATTTCTTTGCCTGGGTTCTTCTAACCAAAAATAATTTTAACAAAAATTATTTCATTTATATTGGAACTGTAACTTTATAACCCTCTATCCGATTTTGGTTTAATTTTAATGAATTTATTCAGATGTCACCTGGACATGTCCATGACATATTGGATAGCGTTATGTTCTACGGAATCAGTAGCGACTTTAGCAACTTCATCTTCATCCACAGCGTGTTTATTTTCTGTCAATTTAGATCTTTTTCTCTTAGTTTTCTTTTTGCTTGTTGTTTGTATTTTTTCCTTGCTCTGATGATAAAATAAGTGCCTTTATTTTTTTCGTTATTATTTTCAAACTATTTCTCACAATGTATACTATGCCACAATGTATTATTGGGTATAAGAATAAGCATTGGCAGTTTACTTTCATTGATTTCCCTACACATCATTTAAATTGTTTGATAATAAATTGAAATTATGTTTACCGCAGTGCTACTAATTTCTTCAATTTCATTTTCAGGCAAAGCATTTTTATTTTCATCCATGAGGAATTTTTAAAGCAATTTCAGCACAGCTAAATAATGAAATTCAATTTAAAGCAATTAATGCTAATAAAACGACAAAAAATGAAATGTTTACATATTGATTTCAATGATATCAGTAAAAACTTCGTTTTTAAGCACACAATACAATACAGTAAATCAGTCAACACACATGTACGTATTTATGACATTAATTTTATCATCATAACATTATACTTCGTACATCAAATATTTTAAAACTCAAAGTGGTAGTCATATAAATAATTAATTCAAGGAAAATTAATAATTAATATTATCGTTACTGGTTAATCATTGGGTCACCTTCGCCTTCGAGATATTAAAAATAAGAAAAAGAATACAACGAAACGTTTTATTCAACATTTTAAAAAAATTAAGAAATATGTATAGTGTTCAAAGTGCGGATGCGTCCTCAACAACTGGGATGGAAATGGAAAGTTTCTCTTATCGATGGGATATCCACGATTTCAAAAATATTTTTCAATCTTTTGAAGCAACAGAATCGTATCAATTTAAAGCTGGTCAACATTCATGGTGTTTAAGAATTCGGAAAACTATAGAGAACGAGATAGACCTTCTAGGACTGTACTTGCGATTAGAAGATTTGGACCCCAATTTTAAAGATAAAAAAGTAGTTGCCAGTTTCCAATTCAACGCCCTGGACGAAAACGATGTTTCAAAACTTCAAATAGGGGGTCCTTGTCAATACAGCAATTTCGTAATTGGTCAATCGTGGGGATGGAAGAATTTTTCGGAGATGACAGATGAAAATTATCTTAATGTAATCTCAAAAAATACATTACGGATTTTCTGTCGTGTGTGGATTCAGCAAGGTGTCAAAACGATTTTCAGTTCTCTCGAACAGGAAAACGCGGTGAAGACAATCAGCAAAATACAAATCTCTGATGATTTGAAGAAAATGTGGAAAGCGGAAACGTTCTGTGATATCGTTGTGACCACGGGTTCTCAAGAATTCAAGGCTCATAAATGCATTCTGTCAGCTCGGAGTTCTGTTTTCGCCGCAATGCTCAATACGGACATGGTAGAATCAAATAGCAACATAATTCACATTGATGATTTTTCAGGAGACATCATAAAGGAAATGCTGCATTTTTTATACCACGGAGAGATCGAAAACATGAAGGAAAATTCTTTAGAGTTGTTAAGAATCGGGGACAAATATAATATCCCATCATTGGTAAATGCGAGTACCGAAGCAATTGGTGCAGCATTAACGTGTGAAAATGCTGTACAAACTCTCCTGGCAGTCAACAAATACAATGGTCTTGAGAAATTGAGATCCACGTTATTTGAGTTTATTGGCAAGAATATCAGTGTGATAAAAAAGCAGCCCGAATTTCAAACTATCCAGCAAGTGGATTCCGAACTTTTTCTTGAACTAATAGGAACTCTTCTTTAGACCCACAAGAATTTTGCCTGCCAATACCATTACCCAATTGCCTATTAATTTAAATTATAAATCACTTCTGCGTTTTCATTAACTAATTAATATTTGAAACCCGCCCCAGCAATACATGATACTATGTGGATAAAAATTATCATTTAAATGCTTTGTCTGCGAATCAAAACTATCTGCATGTTTTATTGTATGCAACTCGTATGTTTTCCCCATTTGTTCTAATTTAAAAAAATAATATTACCCTATTCCTAGTAACAAATGTACACCAATAATGTAATGTACTATTAACTAGGGCGTATCTACTTCTAAAATGGAGGACACTATTTATATAATAGTAGTATGTATCAGAGCAGCCTATAATTGGTTTTTAAAGGGCCCCCTTTTAACTGCAGTAAAGCTTTCATAAATATGACGGTACCTAAATGTAAATGTAGATACACCCTTGGCAGATAATATGTTAATGATTCCAAAGATGAATTATAAAGTGTGAAAAATGATAATAAATAAATACTACCGGAAATTCAAATATATTTTTGGAAATTGGTGATGTGTGATGAATTTAGTGAGCAAAAAGCATAATTTTAGTTTGCAATTAATTATGATTTAAATGCTTCAGTAAAAATGTGGTGTTTTTAAAACGCAATACAATACAGTCTTTCATTCGTCATTACATTACACTTTTATCATCATTGTTCATAATAGTATTTTGCTAACCAAAAATTTTAAAACCCAAAGTGGTAGTCATGTCATATAATTAATTGGGAAAAATTACTTCACTTTGGTATAAGCTTGAATAAATTAAAAATAACACGACGAAACAAAAAAAGGATGTGAGATTATCTACAGCTTATCTACAGATTATCTACAGATTATTTAGTAGTACAGCTTAAAAAATTAAGTTGCATAAATAAAAAAATTAAAATGTACAGTATGGAAAGTGCGGATGCGTCTGCAACAACTAAGATGGAAATGGAAACTTTCTCTTTTCGATGGGATATACATGATTTCAAAAATATTTTTCACTCCTTGGAATACAAAGAATCTCCACAATTTAAAGCTGGACAACATTCTTGGTGTTTAAGCATTGAGAAAAATACAAAGAACGAAATAGACTATCTCGAATTGTTTTTGCGATTAGAAAAGTTTGACCCCAATCTTAAAGATGATGATAAAAAAGTAGTCGTCAGGTTCCAATTCAACGCCCTGGACGAAAACGATGTTTCAAAACATGAAAAGCAAGGTAAATTCCGCAATTTCGATTTCGAGTCAAATGCTTGGGGATTCAAGAAGTTTTTGGAGATGACAGATCAAAATTATCTTAATATAATCTCAAACAATTCATTACGGATTTTCTGTCGTATGTGGATTCAGAAAGGTGAAAAAACGATTTTCAGTTCTCTCGAACAGGAAAACGCGGTGAAGACAATCGACAAAATACAAATGTCTGATGATTTGAAGAAAATGTGGAAAGCAGAAACGTTCTGCGATATCGTTTTGAGCACTGGTTCTCAAGAATTCAAGGCTCATAAATGCATTCTGTCAGCTCGGAGTTCTGTTTTCGCCGCAATGCTGTCTACGGACATGGTAGAGTCAAGTAGTAACGTAATTCACATTGATGATTTTTCAGGAGACATCATAAAAGAAATGCTGAATTATTTATACCACGGAGAGGTCGAGAACATGAAGGAGAATTGTTTAGAGTTGTTAAGAATCGGGGACAAATATGATATTCCAGCTTTGGTAAATGCGAGTGCCCAAGCAATTGGTGCAGCATTAACGTGTGAAAATGCTGTACAAACTCTCCTGACGGTCAACAAATACTCTGGTCTTGAGAAATTGAGATCTACGTTATTTGAGTTCATTGGCAATAATATCAGTGTGATAAAAAGGCAGCCCGAATTTCAAACTATTCAGCAAGTGGATTCTGAACTTTTTCTTGAACTAATAGGAACTCTTCTTTAGGACCACAAGAACTTTGACTGCCCTAATGTCTCATCCATTAACTAATTTATAATTGAAACTCGCCACCCCAGATAAAAATTATCATTGAAAATCTTTGTCTACCACTCAAAACTATTGTATGTTTTCGAACTAATCTACTTGTTTTATTGTATTATACAACCCGTATGTTTTCCCCAGTTGTTCTGATTGAAAAAGAATAATATTACCCTAGTCTAAGTAACAAACGCACACTAATAATATAATGTACGGTTAACTAAGGTGTAGCTAGACTTCTAAAATTGGAGACACTATTATTTTATAGTAGAAGAGTAGTCTCGAATTAGTTTTTAAATGGCCCCTTTTTTAACTGCAGTAAAGCTCACATAAATATGGCGGTACCTAAATGTAAATGTAGATACACCGTTGGCTAATAATACATGTTAACGAATCCAAAGATGAATTAAAAAAGTGTATGACAAATGATAATGAATAAATGCTACCGGAAATTCTAATATATATGTTTGGAAATGGGTGTAGGTTTTATACAACTGCATGATTTATTTTATTATTTCAAGTATTTAATTAATGTAACAATTTAAATAGGAATCAATGTAGAGTGGACTAGTATAAAATCAGAGCTAACAACACGAAGCATTTTGCGATTTATGACACCTATGGCAAAATAAGTGCCTTTATACGACTTGTACCTAGTCACATTTTCGTTATTATTTTCAAGACTATTTCTTACAATGTATTATACATTGGGTTTAAAGATAAGCATTGACATTTTACTTCATTGATTACTACACCTCATTTGTTTGATAATAATTTGAAATTGTTTATTGCTACTTTCTTCAATTTCATTTTCAGGCAAAGCATTTTTATTTTCATGAATATTTTGAGACTCAAAGTTGTAATCATATAAATAATTAATTCAAGGAAAATTAATTTCGTGATAAGTCACCTTCGAGATATTAAAAATAAAATAGGAATCGACCAAACTAAATATTTTTTGTTGCAAAAGGATGTTACAGTATCTAGCATTTAAAAAACTAATATTCTATTGTAAGCAATCCTGTTGGCAAAATGAAACTGTATAGTGTTGCAAGTGCGGATGCGTCCGCAACAACTAGGATGGAAATGGAAACTTTCTCTTTTCGATGGGATATCCATGATTTCAAAAATATTTTTCACTCCTTAGAAGAAATAAAAGAATCGCCTCCATTTGTAGGTGGCCAACATTCATGGTGTTTATTAATTGAGAAAACTACAGAGAACGAGATAGACTTTCTAGGATTATATTTGCGATTAAATCGTAAAGATAATGATAAAAAAGTAATTGCCAGATACCAATTCAACGCCCTGGATGAAAACGATGTTTCCGAACTCCAAAAGGAATCTCAATTACACGATTTCGATTTCAAGTTAAATAATTGGGGATACAAGAACTTTTTGGAGTTGAGAGATCCAAAATCTATTAATACATTACGGATTTTCTGTACTGTGTGGGTTCAACAAGGTGTCAAAACTATTTGCAGGACTCTCAAACAGGAAATCGCGGTCAAGACAATTGACAAAACGCAACTCTCTGTTGATTTGAAAAAAATGTTAAAAGTGGAAACGTTTCATGATATCGTTTTGACCACGGGTTCTCAAGAGTTCAAGGCTCATAAATGCATTCTGTCAGCTCGGAGCTCTGTTTTCTCCACAATGCTGTCTACGGACATGGTAGAATCAACTAGCAATGTAATTCATATTGATGATTTTTCAGGAGACATTATAAAGGAAATGCTGAATTTTTTATACCACGAGGAGGTGGAGAACATGCAGGAGAATTGTTTAGAGTTGTTAAGAATCGGTGACAAATACGATATCCCGGGATTGGTAAATGCAAGTGCCGAAGCAATTCCTACGGCATTAACATGTGAAAATGCTGTAACAACTCTCCTGACAGTCAACAAATACTCTGGCCTTAAGAATTTGAAATGCATATTATTTGAGTACATTGCCAAGAATATCAGTGTGATAAAAGAGCAGCCCGAATTTTAAAATATCAAGTGGGACTGCGGGAGGATTCTGATTTGGACTAATAGGCACTCTTCTTAAAAAGTTCTTTTTCTATACCCAAATGCTTATTAATTTCAATTATCAATGACTTTCGTGTTTTCATTAACTAATTGATAATTGAAAGTGAAACCCGTCACCGCAATACATATTTAAGGGCTTCGTCTACAACTCAAAACTATTATATCTGTACTCGAACTACTAATCTACATGTTTTATTGTATTCAACCCGTATACATGTTTTAACAAGCTAATTTAAAAAGAATAATATTACCCTATTCTTATTAGCAAACGCACAATAATAATGTAATGTCTGTTAACTAGGGCGTATCTAGACTTCTAAAATGGGGGATGTTATTTATAGAAGTAAGAGCAGCAGCTAATTTGGTTTTAAATGACCCCTTTTTAACTGCAATAAATCTCACATAAATATGGTGTTACCTAAATGTAAATATGTAGATATACCCTGGGCTGATTGATAATACATGCTATGATTCCAAAACTAATTAAAAAAGTGTATGAAAAATGATAATAAATAAATATACCGGAAATTCTAATACATGTTTGACAATGAGTGTTGTTTGATGATAGTGATGAATATAGTGAACAAAAAGCATAAACAAGAAAGTTGAAAAGAAAGCATCAATTTTAATTTGCAATCAATTAGGATTAGATGTAATGCTTATTTACATAATATTGATTTCCATGATATCAGTAAAAATGTCATGTTTTTAATCGCAATATAATACAGTCATTGGGCTACATACACTTTTATCATTGTTTTAATATTATTGTTAAAACCTTGGTTAAAACTTAGCTTACCAAATATTTTAAAATCCAAAGTGGTAGTCATGTCATGTCATTTAATTAATTCAAGGAAAATTAATTCACTTTGGTAATTAATTTTCTTGATTAATAATTATTATTACTAATAATTTTTTAGTAATTCACCTTGAAGATATAAAAATAACACAACCAAACAATATACAAAAAAGGATGTAAGATTATCTTTCTAGAGTTTAAAAAATTAACTTCCAAATTACTTTGACGTATACCAAAATGTATAGTATGGAAAGTGCGGATGCGTCAGCAACAACTAGAATGGAAATGGAAACTTTCTCATATCGATGGGATATCCATGATTTCAAAAGAATCTTTGACTCCTTAGAAGAACAAAAAGAATCACCTCAATTTAAAGGTGGCCAACACTCATGGTGTTTATACATTGAGAAAACTACAGAGAACGAGGTAGACTATCTCGGTTTGTTTTTGCAATTAAAAAATGACCCCAATTGTAAAAAGGACGATAAAAAAGTAATGGCCAAGATCCAATTTAACGCCCTGGACAAAAACGATTTTTCCGAACTCCAAGAGAAATCCAAATTCTGTAATTTCAAGATAAGTGCTTGGGGATTGACGAAGTTTTTGGAGATGACAGAACAAAATTATATGGACATAATCGCAAAGAATACATTACGGATTTTCTGTCGTGTGTGGGTTCAGAGAGGTACCAACACTGTTTGCAGGTCTCTCGAAAAGGAAAACGAGATGAAGACAATCAACAAAATTCAAATCATTGATGATTTGAAGAAAATGTTGGACGAGGGAACGTTCTATGATATCGTTTTAACCACGGGTTCTCAAGAGTTCAAGGCTCATAAATGCATTCTGTCAGCTCGGAGTTCTGTTTTCGCCGCAATGCTCAATACGGACATGGTAGAATCAAATAGCAACATAATTCACATTGATGATTTTTCAGGAGACATAATAAAGGAAATGCTGAATTATTTATACCACGAAGAGGTCGAGAACATGCAGGAGAATTGTTTAGAGTTGTTAAGAATCGGGGACAAATATGATATCAAAGGACTGGTAAATGCAAGTACCGAAGCAATTGGTGCAGCATTAACGTGTGAAAATGCTGTACAAACTCTCCTGGCAGTGAACAAATACTATGGTCTTGAGAAATTGAGATCCACGTTATTTGAGTTCATTGGCAAGAATATCAAAGTGATAAAAAGGCAGCCAGAATTTCAAACTATCATGCAAGTGGATTCTGAACTTTTTGTTGAACTAATAGGAACTCTTCTTTAGTACCAGAAGAACTTTCCAAATGTCTACTATTTAAATTATTCTAATTGATAATTGAAACCCGTCCCACAATAGATTATCTACTGATGTAGATAAAAATTGCCATTTAAAATCTTTGTCCACCACTCTAAATCAAAATTATTATCTGCATTCCAACTAATCTTGTTTCATTGTATGCAACCCGTATGTTTTCCCCAGTTGTTCTAATTTAAATAGAATAATATTACCCTATTCTTAGTAACAAACGCACATCAATAATGTGATGTACTGTTAAATAAATTCTAAAATGTGGGATACTTTTTATAGCAGTAAGAGCAGCCGATAATTTGTGTTTAAATGTCCCCTTTTTTAAACTACAGTGTAAGCTGACATAAATATCTCGGTACCTAAATGTAAATGTAGATGCAATCTTTGGCTGTTAATGTTAATACATGTTAATGATTCCAAAGATGAATTAAAAAAAGTATGAAAAATGATAATAAATAAATGCTACCGGAAATTCTAATAGATATTTGGAAATGGGTGTGTGAAGAATTTAGTGAGCAAAAAGCATTTTATAAGGAAGAAAGCTGAAAAGAAAACATTTATTTTAATTTGCAATTAATTGAGATTTTTATGCTAATAGAGCTTAAATAATAGTAATGTTTATTAACATATTCCTTTCAATGATATCAGTAAAAATGTCGTGTTTTAAGCACAATACAATACAACAGAATGCAGTGAATTGAATGCAGTCATATCATCATTGATCATAATATTATATTATTGTTGAAATGAAACTTTGCATACGAAATATTTTAAAACCCAAAGTGGTAATTAATTCAAGGAAAATGAATTTACTTCAGTAAATTAATTCTCTTGATTAGTCATTGTCATTAGGTAATTCATCTTGAAGATTAAAAATATTTAATTGGTGAGTGATACATGGAATATCTACACGCCTCATCAGTCCTCATACTCATTTTATTTACACGTCCTATGTCAGAGTCAGACCATTTTCTCATTCCTGAATTTAAAAAGTCCCATGGTCTTGTGACTCTTGTGAGTCTTGTGTGCGTGTTGGGGTTTTATATATATACAGACTGAGTTAGGCATTAGTTTGGTATGAAAGATGAAACATAATTTATCAACCTGGGAAGACAAAGACACTAATAATATTATTATGGCATGAATATCCGCCATAATTACTAAATATGTATATTTATGTCATGACTTACATAACAATGCCATGCTTCACATTCACCCTCACACAAACTTATTATATGTTGTAGGTTACATATTAAATGTGATTTTTCAGAGTCAATGTCAATGAAGTAAGAGTAATTGCTGTGTTCAAATGGACATAGTAAACTAACTCTAATTCACATACAATACACTTTTATTTATACACTTACCTTTAAAACTTACTTTTAAGTAACAACATTTGTACAAAGACGCGTTTTAATAATTTCTTCGTTGCTACAATCCTCTGTTTCCAGAATTCTATAAGTTAATTAGGTATGAAAAAATCATTTCTTTCCTCGCCATTTTTCTGAATGGGGACATGGTTTTAATTGAACACAGTCTGCAACTTTGCAAGCTAAGATATTCATTGAGGAACCCAACTAACTGCACGCTTCGTTAATGTCAATGAATTTCTCATTCTTGCATTTAAAAAGTTCCCATGCTTTATATGTTGGGGTTTTGTATACAGAAGTATCAGATTGGCAAAAACCTTTATTTATTAACCTAGGAAAACGCTAATACTACTAAATATGTATACATTACATAACAAAGCCATGCTTCACATTCATCCTCATACTTTAATTCTTCTAATATATATTGTATATATGTTATAGCTTACATATTTACATGTAAATATGCTTTTTTTCAGAGTCAATGTCAATGAAGTAATGAAATCCAATAGCTGTGACCTAATGAACATAATCACCTCTAGTTTTTTATACTTACACGTGCAAACTTTCATAACTTCCATATAAGTGAGGTTTACCACAAAAAAACGCGTTTTAATACCACTTTCAGCGTTACCTACAATCAAGACCGCATCCAGGATTTGGTTTCGGGGGGCAAGGTCGAAACGTCTTTATAAATGACAATTTCCGAGCGAAGCGTGAAAAAATTGAGCTAAATTAAGTCAAAATCAACCTAAAAAGTATAAAATTGGCGCGTAGCGCGAAAATTTACGCGATTTAGGACACTTTTTGTAAAAAACTCATTTTTGAAATTTTGGGAAGGGCCCGTGCCATAGTGCCCCTCGCTAGATACAGCCTTGCGTAAATCACTGTTCCCTGTTTTCAGAAGGAATACTAAAAGTCAATTAGTTATGAAAAAATCATTTCTCTCCTTGTCTGTTTTCAGAATTGGGAAATGTTTTTAATTGAGTACATCATAGCATGCAACTAAATATTTTCATTGAGGAACTCAACTAATGAAAGGTAAATTATCTTAGGTTTAAGAGTAATTATTTTGGAATTAAAAACGAAGAGAATAATTTACAAAACATTTATTTTTACTGAGTATGTACAGGAAGTTTAGTTGTATTAATGGAGAGCATAACAAAGTAATCAGGTTTTACTTAGTTCGCATGTCTCCAAAAATCATTATAGTATAAAGAAAAGTCAGAAAACAAATATTGGTTTGGCATGAATATCGAAGTATCCTTCATGAATTCTTGTTATACCTACATTTGTAATTGTAATGAATGATATTTTTACAATCGCAGTGACCCTGAACCAATTTGTTTGCGAAGTTCATCCGTGAGAATTTCATATTTATTGTTAATCAGAATGTAAATTGTGTCTTTGTTTGTGTATTGTGCATCGTATCCTTCTTTTCTCAAGTCTCCCTTTTTCAATTTGAATGTAACTGTAGAAAAAAGCAATACAAATATTTGTAATGATAAATATTATACCCAGAATTGCTTATTTGTTAATATTATATGCTTTGCACAAAATAAAGTTTACCTGTTATGTCAATTTTTTTGAGAATTCTTAAGAAAAGTGGTCTAGCGTAAGGAGCTAATGAAGCCACAATGCCTTCGTTTAATGGTTCAATATTCAAAGAATCGTCTTCGTCCACAATGGCGGCCATTCCAGCCTTTCCTCCGAAACCCGGGACTTCTACGCCATAAACTGTGACGTCTTTCATTCCACAAACCATTGTAATAACGTACTCCACTTCAAAGGTTGAAACATTTTCCCCTTTCCACCTAAATGTATCTCCACAACGATCTTTGAAGTAAAAATATCCCTCTTCGTCTCTCATAATCATATCACCTGTACAAAATTAGTAAAATTTTACAAATTAATTTTATAACTGTAAACGTAGATATTTAAGAATCAGAAGCACACTCATTATTTTTTTACAATTATTATTGTCAAGTTAGTGTTTACCAATATAGATGAGAATTGTTCTTAAATTACAAATATTATGAATCATGGATTTATTTTGCTTACCAGATCTGAAATAAGAATCGCCTTTTCTAAATACATCTGTAATAACTTTGCTTTTCGTGCTTGCTGTATCGGCGTATCTGCAGAAAATAATTACAAAATTTGCTTTTAAATACTAATTATCATTCATTTAAAAAACGTATTTGCATTTTATTCAAATTAGTAGTTGTTGAAAATATGGAAAAGATTTGTAGATACCTACCCTTCGAAACTTCTAAAAGGATTTGCTTGAATTCCTCCAATGATTTCACCAGATTCATATGGCTTGCATTTTATGAGAAATCCTGTTTTCGGATCTCTTAAGGGCTCATTATTCTCTTTATCAACCTTTACGAGGAAAATTGGATAGAACAAAGATGAGTAGATTGGTAAATAACCAATGGAGCCAACTTTTCCAGAGAAATTCACTAAAATCAAATAAATAAATTCGTTTTTTGATTAACCCATATTTTGGAAAGCAATACTGATTTATCTGTTATAATTATCCTGTATTAATTATTATTTTTTAAATAGTTACTCTACTAAAAGGAATTAAAATAAGAACAAATAAAAATATGGATATGGAACAATAAAGACGAGACTTTAGATTTAATTCTATATTAATGGCAATTTTTACAAGTAGGATTACATTGCTAACTGTGTACTTTTCCAATACTAGTTTTAACGTTTTATACAACTGCATGATTTATTATCAAGTATTTAATTAATGTTGCAATTTAAACAGGAATCAATGTAGAGTGGACTAGTATGAAATCAGAGCCGTATCCAGTATGTGGTTTCGGGAGGGACAAACATAAAAATGTTATTATAAACGATAGTCATCTCGCTTAGTGAAAAAAATAACTAAATTGGCCAGAAATCAATCTAACAACACGAAAAATTTTGCGATTTATGGCACCTTTATGGTATAATAAGTGCCTTTATAAAACTTATAATCACTTTTTTGGGATTTCAGGGTGGGTGAGTAGTGAGGGGGATTTCAAGGTACACAAACATCTTGCTGCTAGCGCTCGATTAAGTCTTTTATGGAATTGTATACTACTTAGTATAATTTAGAATAAATTTTTCTTATAAACTTCTTAAGTAGGTACTTACATATAGTACAGTTTCCTTCCGTAGCTCCGTAGTATTCAATAATCCTGTTAATATTGAATCGTTTTTTAAATTTTTCCCAAAGATCCACTCTCAGTCCAGCTCCCAACATTATCCGGACGCTGTGTTGAGAATCCAAATCGGATGGAGGTTGAGTATACAAATATTTGCAAAATTCTCCTATGTATGGCACAGCCTGAAAAATGAAATTCATCCTATGTTAATTCTCTCTAATTAATACTTCTACTATAGAATATTATAGAATGATTTTTGAGCATTTCGTAACTTACAGTGGCTTTATATTTAATACATTGTTTCCAAAAATTTGAAGCTGAAAATTTTCTGATGACGACTACTGGTGTTCCATAACACAGCAATTGGCCCACTCCAAAAAGAAGACCTTGAGAATGACACAGTGGTAAAGCAACAAGTGTAATGTCCTCAGGGCCCATTTGTAGACCTCTGTTCATAAATGTACTGTTTAACTGGAATCTAAAAAAAAACATAACGCTAAATTATTTTCAACTTAAAAAGATCCAGTCGAATATCTTTTGTAGTTTCTAAATTGCCTTGATTGAAGCACTTTAGCAGCTTTGGGTAATCCTGTGGTTCCTGATGTGTAGACATACAACATTCCATCCGTAAACCCAACTGAAGCTAAAGCAGCTGGAGTATCTTCAGAATATTGTTCAAATTGTCTCTGTAAATCCGTAACGTTATCAAACGAAGGGAAGTCACTAGCGGAAATCGATTCGTCATAAGCATACAGTTTTAAGTTGTTAAGACCTCCTATAGTTTTTACGTCTTGCAGTGCTACATGTTTTGGGGAAAGAAAAACAATAATTATAATTAATCTGATTGATTGTTTAAGAATTTATAAATAAGTAAAAGGACATAAATTATCGAGGCATACCTTGAAACATTTCAGGCTTGAAAATAACACCCTTGCAGACAACCACTTCCAAACAATGCTTCAACTGTTGTAATCGTAAACTGGGATTTATTAAAGCAACGACAACCCCTTGTAGAAAGGAAATTAATTAAGGATAATGATGATATTAATTACAACAGTTACAACTAAGAATTGTGACCAAGGTACAATTTATGGGTAAGGTATGTATAATCAATATTTAGGTACCTATTTTACTTAATCCTAAAATAGTGAATACAAACTCAGGTCCATTGTTCATAAATAAGGCCACCACGTCCCCTTTACGGTAGCCTTCATTGTAAAAGCAGTTGGCGATTTGATTGCTTTGTTTACTAATCTACAGGCAAATAAAAAATAATAATAATATTTTTTCACGTAATGAACATCACAAAAATCACATTTTCATTTGATATCTAAATTATTTTACATCTCTGTAAGTCCATTTCTGTTCTTCAAAGTAAAGGGCCACTTTGTATGGATTGACTTTGCCTACTACGGATTCAAAAAGTTTTCCCGTTGACAGATCATTCTTTTGATGCATCCGAATCTGACCTTTCAGTCCAAATAGCACTTTAAATAATCTACACAAATCAAAATCAATTATGTCAATAAGTACCTTGGCTGAAAGTGTCATAAATTGCTATTATCCATTTTTATAGACTTACCGGATATCTGTCGGAAGATTTTTTAAGAATATAATGATCACTTTGTGATTATAAGCACAAAGTAAAATTAAAAGGGCCAAAAAAGTGTAGAGGATGGTGTAGCCACAAATAATGGCTGAGATGTCCATCATTTGAATTCAGTTGTGCACTTCACTTACACTTGAATAAAATAAATTTCAAACTATCATATTATAAGTAGGCAATACAAAAATAATTTGCTTCAATTGACAATTTAAAGTTGTATCATTCCCAGAGACGAATTAGAGGGTAATACTATCCTCGTGTGTTTTTAGTTTAAATGCGAAAATGCGCTGCATTGCAAAAAGCACTAATGGTAATTTAATTTTCCATGATACATAATACATACAAGTATTTAAGTTCCTACTTCTTCCTAATAGCTTTCCACATATCCCTTATACCTTCCCATAGCATCAATAATTATTACTCCAAGAAATATATGTCTTTACATACATATACATACATTCTGTTTAGACGTATGCGTATGAAATAAACATGGAATACTAAACTACACAAGTACCTACCATTGCTACCGTGTACATGTAAAATAAATAAATGTGCGAATCCATGCAAATGGTTCTTTCACTACTAACAATAAGCTAATCCTTCCTCGTAGAGTACAAAAAATAGCATTTATACACTACAAATACATAACTGATAACACAATTTCAATGAATCTAGCAACAAATTTCCTATTTAGTAATTATAACTTTTTCCTAAATGTAGTATTGCAGTATTAGACATTAGGCATTTATGTGGATACTATTTACTTAGATGTAATAGTAGGATCATATAGTGTTAGTATTATAGCGAGACTATCGTTAGCCTCGATTACAATCAATGTTGCAATATTATATATTTATCTACAATATACACTACAGCTAATTCAAATACATAACTAACCTAGGCATAAAGGTAGAAGGTATCCATTTGAAGTCCTAATATTCACCTTATATTGATTAACTGTACTTACCTATGTATTTGATATTTTCGAATTAAAAACAACTTTTTTATCAAGACTTTTAAAGAAATAATTGTTTGCGATTTATGTGGAAGTAGGTACCTACAATATGGTTTATAGCCGTATCCATAATTTGATTTCGGGGGGATCTAAGCATGATGTACAAACATGTCAACATAGCAAACAAAAACTGAGTAAATATGAGCCAAAGTCAACGAAAAATGCATCAGCGAAAATTTATATTTTTTAATGCAAAATAACCTTGTTCTAAGATTTATGGGAGACAATTGCTCACCTGTCCCCGTGTGTACGGTCATGCTATAGTTTTGATATGTTTATCTAGGGTGTGTCGCTTAATATATATAGTACAGAGTACACATTTATCATAGAGTTACCAGAAATGCTCGTATTTCAATTAAAAAAAAATTAAACAGTGATTCTACTGTAACGAACGCAGTTTTGAATGGACCGTTAAGAAACTATCTAGAAATGGGAATCAACGTAAAATAGTTTTTCGACGATTTACGTATGCATTTAGATGAGCAGATACAAATCTCCAGGAACATTTTAAACAAAACTACGTCAATGAAACTAACGCAATCAGTTTTCCCAAGCAATTTTTTATGCAGGCTAAAAATTGATTTAAACAATACGTAGGTACGGTAGTATGGTTGAAGTAATAATTAGATAGCAATTATACTCGACTCACGTAACGTGAGATACATTGCAATGTGCAATCAACAAGTATTTCACTTAAAACTAGAGTATTTTGCTGTTAACTGAAGGTTGGAGTCTGTGGGAAAGGAAACGACTAATTATTCGGATTTTTCTGAGTATTTTACCCTAATCTCACCATATCATTTTGTAGAAAAAATACACATGTTATCATATACCTTATACCTCCTTCTCCTAATCAATGCATATTTACAGTAATCTTACTGTGAGAAACTCCATGAAAAATAAAAGCGCAATCGTCACAATTATTATTTCTACTAGCTAAATTATTAAATAAAGCAAAATTCGTATACATATATACAATCTTACTATCTAGCATTATGATGCGTGTACGAAGCACTAAATCTTAATCTTAAGTTCTTATCTTAATGTCTTAGTTCACATAACATTGGATTGCAATATTGCAAATCTTTTGTATGTTATAAGGTTAGGCAAATAGCGTGTCATTTGCTCACTGGTATCTGTTACTAGTTGTATTTTACCTCCTGGTTCTTTTGCTACAGTTGTTTTAATATATCGATAATTAAATTCACCTTCAATTGCTTTACTTATTCTGTATTGCGTATCTCGTGTCCCCGTCTAAACATCTAAACTTAATATTATAGGGATAGGGAAGGGACGAAGGGAGGATCCTCAATTTTCTAAACCATACCTTGCAGATGATGTGTACTCAAGTTCAAACTGTCAAAATTTTGTATAACAACAGGAATTTTTGTATCCAACCTTGCTGTAATCAAATATTGTTTACTGTAGTGTAGGACCAACTTAATGTTAGTTTGACGGAAAAATAATATCTGCTCACAAAATATTTATTTATGAAAGTACATTCTGGATTATTGGAATAAGAATAGGAACCATAAAATAAAGCAATAAGATAAAAAGATGACAATAATGGAATCCATTAGTTTCACATCTAAGGCTAATAGCCTGCAAAACTGGATCCTCATTTTGGTTTCATTTGTCTCAGTGTGTGCCATAATTGTTTGTTTGCCCCTATATAATAAAAGAAAAAGACTGCAAAAGTATCTAAAACATTTTCCAGGCCCTTCTACAGTGCCTATTTTAGGTAACGTCACATCGCTTCTCGTTGCAGACACAGGTAAAATATTTGTAAATATTAATGTTTTTGTATATGCACATTTGACACAAGAAAGTTTTATCATCATTGATCATTGGTTTCGGTTTGTGCAGAATACAACAATATGATTCAAGATTGGAAAAATAATCATGGAAGCACTTTTTGCATTTGGCTACTCCACAGACCATGGGTCATGATGATGTCAGCATCAAACGTTGGGGTAGGGATTTTATTAGCCGTGTTGTTGTAGGAATCAAGAGAAATATATTAAAAATCATTATTTTTAAAATGTATCCTATGTGATTCCAGAAAATATTGTCATCTCACGTTCATGTTGATAAGAGCGAGGAATATGATGTTTTTAAACCATGGTTCGGTACTGGAATAGTCAGTATAAATGGTAATAATTTTTTGCCTGTTTTGTTTATTATTGAAATTATTTTTGGGATAATTATTGATTATTGATTGATATTAATTATTGATTATTTATAGGAAATGCCTGGAGACATCGTAGGAAATTACTGCAGCCAACGTACAATTTCAAGCGTTTTGAGGATTTTGTTAAAATTGCAAATATTCATACGTCAGTTCTGATTGAAATTTTGGACATACATTGCAACAATACATTTGATATTGGACATTTCGTCAAGCGCTGCTCTCTGGACATAATTTGTGGTAGGTTAATCTGTTTTAATACACAGATAGAGAGCTGAAGAACCATGTAATTCATTTTAAAATATTTCCTGGTTTTATAATAAATTTTAATGTATGAATTTAAAATAGAAATGGCAACGGGAACAAGGAAAAATATACAATTGCAACCGAAATGTGAATACATTCGCACTTTGGAAAAGTAATGCAAAAATCATTTGTAAATTGTACTAGTGTATCTAATATCATTTTTCGTCATTAGCAATTTTAACCATCTTTCGAATATTAAATTAAATAGCTATAATTATTATTTTGAATCATAGCAATGTAGAGCTCATGGTCTACAGAATGGTCCGCCCTTGGCTTAATCCAAGTTTTTTATGGAATTTAACAAGTGGAGGAAGAAAAGAGAAATTAAATACTAAAATTCTTCATGGATTTACGAAAAGGGTAAATAATATTATATAAAAACGTGTAGGTATTTGTATCTGTATTTTCATTAGAAAATACAATTAGTAACCATACCCTATATTGAAAATCAAATTTGAGAATGAGACATTGTGGGTACAGGAAATTAAAGAAAGGAGGCGTATCCGGGAGTTGAATAAAAAGGAAATGACGCTCATCAAAGAAAAAGGCACTCCTGAAGATGGGACCAAAGATGACAATACTTCAAATAAGCTAATGGTGTTCATTGATTTTCTTTTGGACCTTGCTGAAAAAAATAAAGATTACACCGACGAACACATTCAAGAGGATGTGGATGCATTTGTTTTTGCAGTATGTTTTCATGAAATACTAGATCAGTAATTAGTTGTTTTAATATTCTGGAACAAAGCCTTAACCTTAACTCATTCATTATTTTCATTTTTGCAGGGATTCGACACAACCGCTCAGAGTATTAATTTCACCCTGTTTCTTTTGGCTGGTAATCCAGCGCATCAGGTATTGTTTAAATCAATACAACTTTGTCAATTTTTTAAAAGTGTTGCTAAAATTATTTTCAATGTTGGATAAAGACTTTAGTACAAAAGGAATTGGACGAAATCTTCGGAGAAGACAAAAGTCGGGAAATAACAACACAAGATCTTTCCCAGATGAAATATCTGGAGATGTGCATCAAAGAATCTTTACGGTTGTATCCCAGTGGACCTTATTTCTTACGAGCAATTAATGAAGACTGCCAACTTGGTACAGTTACATTTTTCAACAATTCCCAACATTTTTTTAAACAATATTTTAGAGTCCTGGTTTATTATTTTGTATATAATGTGCAGATGACGGACTGATAATTCCAAGTGGTGCTACAGCGTTTATTTCCGCATATCATTTACATCGGGATCCAGAAGTATTTCCAAATCCTGAACAATTCGACCCTGAGAGGTTCACTCCGGAAAATTCCATAAATCGACATCATTACGCTTACGTTCCTTTTGTAAACGGCCCGAGAAACTGTATGGGTAAGTTGCTAAAATAAAAAACGAAAACAAAAATTATAAATAAATATGACAGCATTAATTGTATGTTATTAGAATAGAATGGGAGCAAAAGTCAGTTTGATTGAATAGTTCTACCTTAATATTGTTTCAGGACAAAAAATGGCTATGCTGGAAGAAAAAGTGATGATAGCACGAATTCTACTAAATTACAACTTACGAACTAAACAGACAAGGGAAGAAATGACTTTAAGGCCCACAATCATCTTGCAAGTCAGGGAAGGATTTCAAGTAGAACTAACTAGAAGAATATAATATTTTTAATATGAAATACCATAATGATTTTTAAAAATGTGAATTATGAATTTATGAAGCATGCAATTATTTTGAAGTAGATTACGCAACTATGACTTATGTTATGTTTTTAGTGTGTATCGTAAATACACATAATATTGAAAATATTGATTACTTTAGTCACTTTAGTGTGTCCAGAAATGTTAGAATAAAAATTAATTGTTATAAACAAATATTGAATATTTTCAGAACTTTCAACTTTACTATTACAATTAAGGTAATATTGAAATAATTTAATAATGCATAAATAGGTAGCTTTGAATGATTGTTGGACAATTGTCCGTACATGAATCTCATATATTTCACCCGATTAAAGGCAAAGGAGACCCACGTATAAAAAACAACTGCCCATTTTAATTTGCTGATCAAGTAGATTTATTTGCCTGGCCATGCTGTTCGAACTCGGACTCAAGAAATCGGAGATCTCATATTGAGTTTCTGTTGAAACAAATATTAGAAATGTATGATAAACACTTCCCCGGCCTAAGCGAAATCTTTAAATGATCATTTTGTACTTTACACACTGTTTATGTCAAAAGTGATTAAAGCGAAAATAGTATGCCAAAACGCTTAAAAAAAGTAAAATGTTAGGTTAGAAACAAATCGGATGAGAGAGAACTCGCAATACAGCTCCCTACTCTCCCGAAATGGAAAGTACAATGAGCTGAGGTAGAAAATTCCTGGAGTATCCTGAGTTAAAACATTAGTAGACGTTTACCGAAATAGCCATACAAAATATACACGTACATAATGCTTAGTATGCAGGGTACTGTAAGGGAGAAGGCGACACGAAACGTAAAGCTATCCGTTGAAGTTGATAGGGATTCGGCGGATTGGAATTCGTTGAATCGACTGTGCTGTAACCAAGATTAAACTTGAATCACCTATGTGGACGGTTTAGCTTAAAAGCTGAGCCAACGGAAGTTTGTTTTTTCTATATAGATTGCATAATCGTATACATAACATAATCATCCCCTCCAAGCCGGTTCTAGAGCCATGTCGATTTATTCGTTTACATACAGGTACATACTATTGCCTTAATAATAGCATTTATTGCAATACAAGAAGCTGTATATATGTATAGCTCTGTAGCTGAGTACGCATTGCATTGAATAATGTAATGTAGCTGTAAAAGCTGCAGCTGTTGTTTGCGCCATAGTATCTACAGAATTATGTAGTACAGCCAGTAATTAAGTAGCAGTGCAGTAGAGCTACATACGTTAACAAAATTGAAGTTGCTTGCTTGCAAAAGAATGCAAATTGATGTTGATGTAAATTATTAATGTTGTATTCATTCAAATTGTACATAGTAATTTTATTTGTAAGATGATGTGTTAATCAAGGCTGTACCAGCAGCAGGACACTAAGGCACGCCTCACAAAAAGGGATTATTTTAATGAAAATGTAAATAAAATTGCAAATTTTTGAAGCTACATGTGAAATTGATACATTTAACGTTGATTTTGGCATAAATTAAAACTATTTTTTCACTCTCCGTGCGACAATTATCATTTGTAATTGAATTTTGATGTTGGCCCCTCCCGAAACCAAATACTGGGTACGGCCATGGTGTTAATGTTTAGCTATTTGTTGACGGCGAGGCGATGCGATGGGATGGTATATGGGAGTATGGGAGTACCAGACAGACCTATATTTATACATATTCTGGCGACATAGTTGCATTAAATAATTTTCGTTAGAATTAGATTTTATTGAGTCTTCTTTCACACACCAATTATTCCGAGTAACTCCAGTAGGTATATATAACTCTGTAATTCAAAATTTACATGAAAAATTTCATGCTTTATTCTGTAATATCGTATTATTGTGAAAATATAAAATACCTAGTAAATTACATGTGTATGCTAAAATACGTACATAAAGCTAATTATGTGGATAAATGGTTTCATGTATGTATATAATTTTATTTCAACAGCATCCATAAAGGCTTCAATGTATGCATATTTTCTTTTTCAACAGATCAAAATTTATTAACAATAACAATTTGTTATCTAGCCTATTATGTATACAAATCCATATGTACTGAATAAAATAACAATGATACACTTCGTAACAATTGAAAGAAATTTAATATATAAATATACTAGCTTAATTATATGCAGTAATGTACAGTACATAAATAACTTTCAAAGTACCAAACAAAAAAATATATACAAAGCATATTTTATAACTTATTAGAATACAATATTTAATTAAACCGTTTGAAATGGGGCAAGTCTACAGGTTCTAATAATACATAAGCACTAAATTATAATATCAGAAATACGTACTAATTTAAAATGACTACAATTTTACACAGCTATACCAAAATCTTTGAAAATGCCATTATTTTTAGCGTAAATAATGTGTTTTGTCAAAGTGTCATATGCACTAGGTATGAGTATTTGTACATTAGGAACAGCTTCTAGCAATTTATGGCTGATTCTGTAGACGCTATTATTTGATTCTAAAGCAGCTGAAACGGCTGGACTGAGTGAAGATAAAGACATTATACCTTTCGTGTACATATCACTAAATAAATACAAAATTGAATTTTGCCCTTGTTCCGAAAGTGCTTTTTGAAATTCTGAACCGGAAACTGTATTAATATTAATTCCAACTTGACCCGCACCTTGAATAAAATGATCTTTTTTCACCGGATCTGGATTGACGATGTTATAAACCCCAGTTTTAGCATTATCATTCAATAGAACCTTAACTGAGATTTCGGCAGCGACATTTGCAGGAATTATGTACCAATTTTTAAATGTTTCATCGAAAAGACCCAATTTCATACACGACAGTCCCATCATCATTAAATGGTTGTCACTGACTGAAAATGAGCCAGATTCACTATGACCCATTAAACTTGGATATCTAAAAACTGTGCATGGAATTCCTCTGGCTGTGGCTTGTTTTGCTAATTTCTCGCAAACAAATTTAGATAAGGCATAGCCTTGAGTTAAACCTTCCCCGTTGTTATTTTCATTGGGTAATTCCTCATCAACAAATCCATCGGCAGTTATTACATTAGCAGCAATAAATGAAGAAGTGTAAAATATATGTTTTGTTTTCATTTTTGTTGCAAATTCTAAAATATTTTTCATACCTAAAACATTTACTGTGCGAATATCTCCCGTGGATTTTTCGCCTTGGTTTATGTATCGACCATATTGGTTTACCTTTGCAGCGCAATGGAAAATTGCATCAATATTTGAACATAAATTCAAATATTGGCTTTCCCCTACGTTTAAATTTTCTTTAATGATATCTCCCAGCACAAAAATGAGTTTATCTACAGTCTCTTGACAAAAATTAACCTTAGATTTCTCCATTGCTTTAAAAACTCGTTTTTTGGCCATTTGCAGCGATTTTGCACGAACTAAACAATGAACATTCAAATGTTCATGTTTTAATAATTCGGCAAGTAAATGGGGTCCGTAACTTCCGGTGACTCCGGTTACAAGAATGTTTCTAAATTCTGAAGGTCTACAAGGTTTTCCGCAAGGTTGCAAATGGTTACTCAATATGGAATCTTGTTTCACAAGATCATAATCATTTTGGCCAACAATTTCTTTCTTTGGTTCTGTACCCGAAAGATCTTTTTGTAATTTTGAATCTGTTTTCTCTTCAGGGCAGTTTTCAGTGTTCAAACTGGCTGTGACTGTTTCTGCTAAATATACACTCAAGGTTTTTGCATTTGGATAGTCTAACAAGGAAGTTACATTAAGTCTTAACCCAGCTCCAAGCATTTGTTGAACGCGATTTTTCATTTCCATTTCCATCAAGGAATCCATACCCATGTAAGAGAAGTTTTGATTTTCATCAATGACCTCACTATCAGGAAGTTTCAGAATTTGTTTCACGAATGATAAAAGATAGCCTTTAATTTTTAAAGCCTTTTCTTCTAATGATAGATTTGCTATTTCCTTCCAAAAATAGACACTGTCGACTTTCGTTTGCTCTGTTTGTAAATCATCAGCATTGTTAGATAATTCCTCCAAGAGTAACCGATTGTGAGGAAACAGTTTTAAATAAACGGGGATATTAACATCTACAACAAGGGTCTGAGTTTGATGAGACATAAGCAAATTTTTTAATGCCAAAATACCTTGCGTTGGAGAAAAAGGTTTTACACCAAATGCACCTTCGTTTCCTACAGAGACTTTTATCGCAAGACCCACATCACTCCAAGATCCCCAATTAATTGTCTGCGCTTTTAACCCGCAACTGTTTCTGTAATGCGCTAAAGAATCTAAAAAGATGTTTGCTGCAGCGTAATTGCTTTGTCCCAAAGGTCCTAATTCCGCAGCAACAGACGAAAACATTACGAAATGTTCGAGGTTGTAATTATGAGTTAGGGTATGAAGATTCCAACCCCCGTTTACCTTGGCATTGAGTACTGTTTGAAAATCCTCCCAATTTAAATTAGAAACAATACCATCCGAGATTGTTCCCGCTGCATGCATAATTCCTCTCAATGGGGGTAATTCTTTTTTCAAAGATTCTAAAAGTTCAGAACATTGCTCAAAGTTCCCAATGTCTGCTTGTTTTACTATGACATTCTTACCCTTTGAATTTAAAGTTTGTATGAATTCTAATGTTTGTGAGTTTGGGGATTTTCTGTTTACAAGAACTATGTGTTTAGCACCACTTTCGCTCATCCATTTTGCTACCTCTAAACCAATACCGCCCAATCCTCCTGTAATCAAATATGAACTTTCTTCATTGAAAATCAAATCTTCAACTTCCAACTTACCATTTACAAACTGCACTTGAGGAATGGATAAAACGACTTTTCCAATGTGTTGTGCCTTTTGGAAAAAGGTAAACGCATCTTTTACCCGACTCACTTCAAACTTTGTATAAGGTAAAGGTCGAATTTCTCCAGATTGCAAATCAACGCCCATTTTCTCAATTAAATTCTTCATTTCTTCCCCGCTAGCCTTTTCCAAGTCAACTATTGTGTAATCAACATCTTCCCTTAATTTTTTAACATCCTCTTTCTGCCAAATGTTTATTTTCCCTATTTCTACAAACCTGGCATTCTTTGACAAAGAATTCAATGTGGTTTCTTTAAAATTGGGACCAGTTAAAGAATTCAAAACTACATCTACACCTGCACTATTTGTGACATCTTTGATTGCATCACCGTAACTCGTGTTTCTGGAATGAAAAACGTGTTCTATTCTTAATGACCTTAAATACGCTCTTTTCCTGCGACTACCGGCTGTTGCAATGATATTTGATCCAATAGATTGCGCAATTTGAATCGCAACTAACCCAACACCCCCAGAAGCAACATGAATCAACACAGTTTCTTTCGGTTTTAGTTTAGCAACATTAACCAAACAATGATAAGCTGTAACATACACTGAAGGCAATGTAGATGCTTCTTCGAATGTAATATTTTTTGGTTTCTTTGTTATCATATTGGAATGGACGGTTGTGTGACTGGCAACAGTACCGTTGTACGAAGTGCCAAAAACAGCATCACCCACATTAAAGTTTGTGACTGCATTTCCTATTGCAGAGACTACACCGGAAAAATCTGTTCCTACGGATGAATCAAATAGTGACTGAAACATGTCAGGTTTCAGAATGATAAATAAATCCCGGAAGTTAAGAGCAGTTGCTTTTACAATGACTTCCACATCCATGTCCTTTAAATTGGGTTTCGGTGCGGGGCCTAATTGAAGTTCGGAAATGGAGCAAGAATTCGGTAATACTAAATTGAAGCGTTCTGTATTCGGGAGTTTTAGAGGTTGAGAAGGAATAGTAGGATGTATCAAGCGTAATACGTGCCTTTTTCTATGTCTGTAAGCAAGTTGGTATTCCCCGTCGTTATTCCAAAGCTCTGAACATAATTCAAGGCATGAGGATGGAATATCTGTCTCATCTGGGTCAATATCTATGCATCTTATAAATAATTCAGGATTTTCGCTTTTCAACGATTTCATAAAACCCCAAAGTGTTGAGTTAGTTGGTGCGATTCCACTCTGATCTCCCAAGTAAACAGTTCCTTTTGTGACAACAAATAGTTTTTTAACCAGCTTGAAATTTGAAAATACAAGATATTTGGAAATTGAAAATAATAGTTTGCAATTGGATTGGTCAGAGACTGAAGTTTCTTTTTGGATAACATCCGAATTAGAAAATAGAATTATTCCCTCACAATTAAGATTTCGGTTTTCAATTGATTGTAAAATCGAATTGCAGTCTGAATTTGAATCAATGAGAAAGTCAAATACTTCTTTATCGTTGTCAGGTTTTCCTGTATTAATTAAAATGTGTTTTCGACCGTAAGAATTTAAGAGGGTCGCAAAAGATTGGGATAATTCGGTGGATTCCGTGAAAATTAACCAATAAGGTAAAAGGGAGTTAATATTTAAGGCTTCGTTAGAAATTGAATCTACATTTAATTCTTTTGACACATGTCCTACAATAATTCCATATCTGGAGTCAGGAAATTGGATATTCTGAAGATTAGTAAATCCATTAGAATTTAAAACGTTTTCCCAAACATTACCATTGACTATTGGGTGATTAGGTCTTAAAGTAAAATCACAGAAGTTCCAATAACTTTTTAGAAACCCCATCGTTATATCCGATGTTCTTTGACGATGATAAGTTTCAAATAAAATTACTACACCGGAAGGAGCAAGCAATTGACGAACTTTAGTTGCAGCATCAATTAAACTACTGGATTGATGCAAAATACTTTCAGCAATCACGAAATCATATTCTCGAGGCATGAATCCCTGAATCTTAGGGTCATCTTCAATATTTAAAAGTCTATAATTAACATTCTGCCCGTATATCTCATACTGCTTTTTCCACGCTGTTAAAACCTCCGAATTTTTACTAGTTAATGTGTAGGAGAATTTTAAATTAGATTCTTTCAACAATGCTAGTACTAATTCTGTGGATAAGCCAGAAATATCTAAAATTCGGATAACTACATCCGAGTTTTCAGCTTGTTTAACTTGTTTCAAAAGTGTATCAATGACTTGAGTCACTGTTTCTTTAGCTGCTTGAAAAGTTGGAGACTTATTGTACAAGTTGTTAACTGGCAAATTTTCACTTTCAAAATTAGATTCCTCTTTCAAGTGGCTTGTTAATTTCTCTCCGCAAGATTTTAATAAAGATAAATCAATGTACATTTCTCCGCCAAATGTAGAAATTTCTTCGAAATTTAAAGATATATTTTGCTGCAAGTCCAATTCATTAATCGGATGCTCTATAACATCCCACTCTCCAAAATCATCATTAAATTTCAAAACACCTTCTTCACACATAATCTCAAAGAAATTTTCAATTAAATCGGTGTGTCGCTTTTGAATTTGAAATTCTAGCATGAAGGAATTTAATTTGATAGTGTGCCCTACGATTGGGCACCATCCTAAAGTGTAAAAGGCCTTCAAAATGTATAAATAGCATAATCGATCATAACATTTCCATAAATAGCTACTATGAGATTCTAAGTCTGCGTACAGTCTATTATTTTTGCTCCATGATGTATCCTGCAATGAACTCAAAGAAATTGATGACTCTAATTGAGTTCGTGATGTTAAAATACCATTTTGCACACGCCATACATTTTCGTAGAATTGAGGTAATACCTTTTCTACATTTAACGAGCTAATAATCGCTGATGTATTTGTTTTTATAAGATGGACACCCTCAATTAAAGCTAATAGTTTTCCTTCATCATTGTATAGCATTACTAAACCTGTATCACTATTTTCCCACAGACCGTGAGCATACAAATTAGTAGTCGTGCTTCGGGAAACCCAGATAAATTTTTCTACAGCTATTGGTAAATATAAATCGGTTTTATTTTCTAAACTAAATGCAAAAACTTGGATCATAGCATCAATAATCACCGGATGACACAAATAATCATTAATGTTTCCAGAATCGTTTGGAAGTGGTATTTTGGCAAGAGCTTCGTTTTCTCCTTTCCATACTTTATCAATGCTTAAAAATACCTCGCCAAAATTGAGCCCCATTTCTTCAAAATTCTGATACACCTCATCCCTCAATAAAATAGAGGAACAGCGGGATTTTATATCTTGGAAATTAATAGATTTTCTTGTAGAATGCGTGTATGGAAGAAATCTGGCAGATGCATGTCGTTTCCAACTTACATTTCCACAACTGTCAAAATTGTGTTTGAAAACTGCGACACTTAATCCACAATTGCTATCATCATTCAAGGAAACCATTGTTTGGATTTGACATGACCTTTCACTGTGTAACTCGAGGGGTGCCTCAATTTGAAAACCCTCAACTAATAAAGAAGTAATTGGATCCTGGAGAAGATCTTCATTTGCCTGGAGCACTATGTGACCCGCAGCAAGTATCATTTCCAAGTAAGCTGCTCCAGGTAAAATAATTCTATTAGCTACTTTGTGATCAGCAAGATATGAAAGTTTGTCCAGGTTTAAATTGTTTCGGTAAATATTATCTCCAGTAAGTAAAGGAATTTTTCTCCCAATTAATGGATGAAGGGAATTTGTATCAAAAATATCCTTTTCGCCAGGATCGGTGGATTCATACCAATATTTCTGTCTTTGAAAAGGATAAGTTGGCAAAGAAACTTTTTTTCTAGCGTATGGAAGGTCAAAATTTTCCCAATTTATATTAAAACCGTTGCAGTGGAGTTTACCTAAGCTATTCAACATGGTTGTCCAGTCATTTTCTTGTTTTCTTAATGAAGGTAACCACAATGCTTCCTCGGAGAAAGGAACATTCGCCATACCAAGAGGAAGCAAAATAGAATGAGCTCCGATTTCTACAAAATTTCTGTAGCCCATATTATACGCGGTTTTAATTGCTGTTCGAAAGTTCACACTTTTCAAAGTATGATCCAACCAGTATTGAGAATTTATACTTTTACTGTCTGTCAAAAGTGTACCTGTCATACCAGAAATGTAATGGCATTTTGAAACATTGTGTTTTACTGTGTTAGTAATGGTTTGGTAAGGTTCTAAAATGTTATTCATATCTCTAGAATGGAAAGCCTGGGAAGCTGCTAGAAATTGTGCTCGAATTCCGAGCGGTTTGCAAATTTCGACAAACTTATTTAATGCATCATGTCTACCAGCTACAACAACATCGTCATCTGAATTTATAACAGCAATATCAAGCCAACAAGATCCTTCGTGATTAAATTCTCTCACTAAATTCTCAATTACTGAATATTTACCCTTCACAGCTAACATTCCCCCTCCAGGTAAGCCCTGGATCAATTGACTTCTTACGTGTACCAGTTTAAGTGTATCTTGCAGTGACAAAATACCAGCCGCCACTGCGGCGGCAAATTCGCCCAGACTGTGACCTAAAACGCAGTCAGGTTCAACCCCAAAACTTTTCCATAATTCCATAAGACTGTATTCAACACAGAATATAGCTGTTTGACTGTAAATAGATTGGTCAATTAAAGAGGTTATACGTTGACCCGATGGAGCAATGTCGTTGCTCCACATAACATCTAAAATGGATGTCCTTAGGTTATTGGATATTACAAGAGCGCACTTATCCATTGCATTTTTGAAAACCGGGTGCGTGTCATAAAGAAGTTTAGCCATGCCTTGATACTGTGAGCCTTGACCCGTAAATAGAAATGCAATCCGAGGCTTCTCAGAATCATTTACTTTCCCTTGAACGAATTGTTTGTTTTGTAAGCGAGAAAGTATATCTTTATTTTCGGAGCCTGTTACTGCAATTCTATGAGGTAAATGTGCTCTGCCCGTGTTGGCTGTAAAACCTATATCTGGTAAATCTGCAGGATGGCTTGACAAATAACTTTTATAATTTTCTACCATTTGTTCAAGCGCTTCTTCAGTTTTAGCCGAGAGACACAAAATGTGTTCCGGTCTTATAAATTCCTTCTTGGATTCAATGGCATGGATCATCTTTGGCGGTTCTTGGACAATAATGTGTACATTTGTACCACTAATTCCAAAAGAACTCACTCCAGCAATTATGGGTTTATTTCCCGAATTATTCCACGGCACACTTTTAGTTGGAATAGATGCCGGGATGGAATCTAAATTTATTCTGGGATTGAGATTTTCAAAATTTCGATGGGGAGGAATAATTCGGTTTTGTAAAGACAGAATTACCTTCGTAAGTCCTGCAATACCCGCCGCAGATTCTGCATGACCAATGTTTGTTTTAACGGAACCTATGTACAAAGGAGTTTCCCTATTACCGCTATACCCTGCAGCAATAGCTGAAATTTCTGTCGGGTCTCCTACCGCTGTTCCTGTTCCATGAGCTTCAACGTAACTTACATCTAAAGGATCTACACCGGAATTTATTATGGCTTCCTTAATTGCCAATTCTTGGCAATGTTTGCTTGGTGTACCAAAACTTGATGTTGTACCTTCTTGCGTTACCCCAGAACCTCTAAGAATAGCTAAAATTCTATCACCATTTTTTACAGCATCGGTAAATCTTTTTAGAATTAATACACCGCAACCTTCAGCTCTTCCAAATCCGTCAGCTTTGGCATCAAATGTTTTACAATGACCATCGCTCGCTAAAATATGTGATGCTGAAATTGCTTCGCGTGTAAAAGGTACTAGTATGAGATTTACTCCGCCAGCCAATGCCAGATTGCACTCACCACGTAAAAGACTCTCGCTGGCGTAATGGACGCTAACCATTGAAGATGAGCATCCAGATTCTGTAGCAACATTTGGGCCATTTAAGCCCAAGTGAAAGGAAACTCTGGCTGAAGTAGCAGCGTATGAATTTCCTAAATAAGTTCTCTGGAACTCTGGTTTGTAATTTGAAGCTTTGTGTAGCAATTTCTCATAGTCTTGTGTCCAAATGCCCATGAAGACCCCAGTTTTGCTCCCTTTTAAAGAAACGGGATTAATACCTGCATCTTCTAAGCTCTCCCAAGAAGTTTCCAGGAGTAATCGTTGTTGTGGATCCATAAATGAAATTTCTCGAGGACTAATGTTGAAAAATTTTCCATCGAATTCGTCAACTGGACAATTTAGGAAGCCTGCTTTAGTTTTTCTGAATTCTGGATCTTGAGTTTCTGCCCATCTGTCTGGAGGTACTTCGCGTATGCAATCTTTTCCCTCGATTAGCATGTCCCAAAATTCCTTTGTGTTATTTGCCCCTGGAAATTTGCAGCTTAATCCAATAACAGCGATTGCTTCGCGTTTTAAGTCATCGTAAGGATTGGAATTCGGTAATGGTTCATTTTGGTTGAGTTGAAGATTTTCCAACGATGAGGGTATTTCAAGATTCTTCAATGATTTCATCACGCCCTGTTTAAAAAATAGATAAATTATTTGTTTCATACAAGAACAGCAACAACAAAATAAATTTTAAAAGTTGTTAGATTACCGATTTGGGTTCCACACGGGGATAAACATCAGCATGGAATATTTTTAACCAGGTTTCCAAGAATTTCTGAAATATGACAAATATTATTTGGATTTTATTCTCCTACTTAAAACATTATTTTTTAATAATATGATGAATCGAGTTTAAAACTTACATTCTTTCCGGACTCGAAGCCATTGTTGTTTCCATTTCCTCTAAATATGTTATCAAGTCGGTCGTCATCATTAGGACCAAGCCTTACAATTCGAACATCATTCAGCGTTCTAAAGAACAATTGTATATATTTGATAAATACTCCCAAATTCTAATAAATTAATAGAAATGTTCGAAAACACAGAATGAAAAAATCAAACTCAGAATCATACCCATTCAGACAGAAGTTTCCATACGTGTTATAAATATATTTTGACTGTATGCATTTGTTTTTGATTTGAGCTTTACAAGTGTTATTTTTGAAGTATTGGCCAATAGGATCTGTTTCATACGGACAAAGACTCAAAAGCTTGTCGAATGTTTTGTTACTTGGATGGAAAACATACACGGACAGGTCAAATTTTTTATCGGGTTCAACAACAGCAGAAAATTCATCCTTTTTGAAGAGTTCATCGCAATTTTTCACAACCTGTTCCAGAAAATTATGTTGATACAATTTGAACCAACAGAGAACGGCCTTGTTTTCATGTGAAATGGACCATAAATATTCGAATAAGAAATACTCACCATACTGTTCGGAGCTATGTAGACGCATTTACCGCATAATGTTAGTTTCCAACAGAAAATTCTTGCATAAGTTTCCCAAGAAATGTTGTGGTGGGTTAAATGTTCCGCATAATGAAGGTCTACAGTCATCACAACATCAAACTCTTCATCTAGCAGACTCCTTTATAAAAATGCAATACAAATTAAATTAAAACTATGCCAAGGTTTAAATTGAATTAGTTTAAAAGGCATACGTGAGAAAAAACGGGTTCTTATATTTTATTCAATGGGTCATACCGTAAATCACGGGAAACTTCATTTGATATCAAAATAACGAGTTTCTTCGTGGTACAGGTGCGACGCAAGGACCTTGCGAGGACCAACGCTTGTAAGGAACCGTAATCACTTTGGGCTATTGTCACCCATGATTGGGTCGTCGACAAAAATCCTGAAATTGTCACACATTTTCATTGTAAAATTAATTTATGAAAAACCATGCATACTTTTAAGCAAGTCAGTAAGGTACAGGGTACAGTACACTTGAAATTTTGAAAATAATAAAATTACAGATATCTATAAATAATTAGAACTTGGGAAATATTAACTTACCAGGCATTTTGAAATAATTTGAACACACAAATTCGACAAAATTAAAAAAAAACACTTTTCTTTAACAGTAAAAATCAATAACTTAGTATAAAATGTATAATATTGTTTAACAAATTTAGCACATTTAATGGTTCTGAGATAAGCATTCAAAAAAGATGCTATGTGTGAGATAACCAAATCTTAGTCGTTGTATTTGGCAAGTGTCAAATGAAGAACTTCTCAAGTTGTGAAATGTGCATGAAGACTCAAACAAAGAAAGTGTAATATGTTGACTGTATTTGCTATGGTTTGTGAATAACGATTGTGTGCAGGTAGAAGAGGCTATCGTATGAACTAAGCTTGAACTTAATTATAGTATACAGATAAAGGAGACTTTCTGTGGCATGTTTACTTCTGCATGACGAGCAATAATAATAATTCTGCCTTTGTGTGGGAGGCAAAAGTCCCAGATCCTAACATATGATGCGCAATACATATTTAATATCCAGTACTCGTATCATGGTAAGAGCCAGTTAATCAGTTGTTAGAACTTAAGTAGGAAAAATCCATGCAGCCAATTTTATACGGAACAGGTAGACTCTTTTAGTTCGTGATTATTCTGATTGTGCGTGCCTATAAAAATGTTGTGTTATAAAACACCTATGGGGCAACATACCATGTATAGTCTTAACAGTCTTAAGTAACCTTTGATGCCTATATGAAGACTATGTAGTTGAATAAATAAATGAGTTTTGATATGTGTATTATAAACATGTAGACTTGTGCTGGTAAGAAGTAAGTAACTAAGTAAGTAAGAAGTTTTAATATTTATGAGATTCTTAAGCACAAAAACAAGCGTGGAGCATTTTGCGTATTTTGTAAAAGCTAAATATTTGTAATGCATAAAACAATAATAAAACCGGAAAACCTTAAGGGATGATTTGACGTATGTACACTACACGTGCCTACCCTGAGTGTGCTAAAGTTGTGAAAGATAATGGCTTAGCAAGGATAAGTGCGAGATGTTAATATTAAAAACGGTGTACCTACCTAAATGATTTTTGTCTGTAAATAATTATATATAACATGCATATGTATAGCACGGTTTGTTGATGCTGGATTTTGTCTGAGAACATTCTAGAGGTCAGTTCTAATGGAAAGCGCAGCAATTGAGAGAACAACGTTATTTCCAAAAAACCACTCTTTACAGTCTTTATTGACGCAATAATAATCTACGGTCTAACTAGAAAGGAAATTCGTAGGCGTATAAGAATAATATGAATATAAAGAACCCAGGTTACTAGTTTTGTACAACTTGTGTTTGCTTAATCAAATATTAGTTGCTAAATTTTTTGCAGAAGTCTCAAGGAAATTAGCTTACTATTGTTGAGCAAGTGTGAGAATTTATTGCAGCGAGGTATACAAATTGTAGGTCAGGGCAAAGTTAACATTTTTCATTTTTAATACTTCATTCCCTTTGAGAAATGTACATCTATACTTATAATGCAAATACTACACATTAAGTATAAGGTATAATATACCACATGAAGAATCATAGCCATATTTTATTGATACTGCTTCCAGATGCATAGATAATCTTGAGACTGTGATTAGATTTAATCGAAGCAGAAATATTTTTTCTCTATATGCAAACCTAGCATTTAGCACTAATCGAAATACGTCAATAGCTGCTCACAGAAGTTCTCACTGAATATTCCCCTACAATACATACTCCTTACTTCAAGAAACGTGAGAATCCCAACTTTTTGATGCAAAGGAAACGAATCACCCGTAATATACAATTAGAATGCAAAAATGTTTTAAAGCAGTTTCCTCCTATTTTGCCGCACACAATACATTCTCCAACAAAAATAAATGAAACTTACGCAAAATAATTTGTTAAGCAATCAAAAATACCAATAATTGTCAAAGAAAAAAACATAATTATAATTAATGTGTTGTTAATGACTCATTCTGTTCATACAAAACGGACAACTTAAAGCTTTGACGCGTTCAAGTTGTAAAATTCCCTTACACTTACACTTAGTGAACTGAACATGCGTAGGTGTATTCAAAATTTCAGGATACATAACAATACGCTGGGATAATTCGCTGATTGTTTTGCAGTCTATGCAATTACGTCAATTTCCAGAATTCGGGAATCTTTTATGCCTTTATTGTGTATTTTCTTTAGATAATGATTACATTTTTGTACTTGTAAGACGTACTTGTTTAGTTACCTAAAGATATTTCTACATGAAGTATTTTTGTATAAATTGTAAACTAGTAAACACACTATAAATAATTACGACTATAAAATAGTATCTTGAAGAGGATCTTGTATTAAAATATTAAAAGTGCATTTAAGTATATGAAGTATGGGAAAACATTGCCTATTCTTAAGAATAAAAGCTTTTCAATCTCAGATTGCATCAAACAAGGAATATTAATTTTTATAAGTTTAATTCATGTTCATGGACATTCAATAGCATTGTTTATAGTTTCAGTCATTCAGGCACGTGTCACTGTGTCAGAGCATGTCAGAGTCAGCATCGCCTTTGCATACAAATTTGGATACAATTAATATTTAGGGTGATGTCAGTCTGTATAATATAGACTTTGTAGAATAAGTAAATTTTTAAAATTCTGTCTTATTTATTGGGAATACCATTACGATCCTTTGGATTGAAATGAAATTGAAATGATTTTGTATTGTTACACAGAGATAAATACTGTTCATGAAAATGGCTTTAATCGAAACATTAATACTAAAAACGAACTTTCAACTTTGTAGGCTGTTGGAATGCATGCCTTGAATTTTAAATTTCTTTTGTCGTTTTTCAAACAATACTTTTACTGAGTATTTATTATTGTTAAGGCTATAATATTATGGAGGTGGCTATTGCGTACCGAAATCCTAAAAACAGGTTATATTTTATTACGATTGTCATAAAAGTGCAAAAAATCGGCAAATATCCTGTACCCGTGAATTTTATGCATTGACTATTGATCATTCTTAATAGCTCATTTTAACCCTGATTAGCTTCGTTTTTTCGCGCATATAAATATTTTTACATCATGTTGGGATCCTGCCCTCTTGAAACGGAATCCTGAATATGCCATAGATTATCATAATTATCTTTATAGCTGACGGACTAAAAAAATAGTTATTGTATGATAATGATGTATTGTGATCGCTTCATTTGATAAGATGAGAAAATTCTGTGCGATAAATCTACCTATTCGTGAAATGGGCATCATTTTGCATTAAAAGGTTTATAGTATATTCAAAATGTTAATGAAAAGTGCATAATTATGTTCATAGTTCATATTTATTTAAAGGGTAATAATCAGTACCCGTCTGTTTTCCAATCAAAACACCGAAATCTATTGAAACATTAGTCCTGTAATTTCATGAAGAAAATCTTGAAATAATCTTTCCTACTAATCTATTTTCATAAATGTCCTAAAGAAGCTTCTATTGCAGCGGTTGGTTTTAATGCAATAAATATGATACATACGAAATGCGATATAAAATACGAAAAGAAAGGAATAAATACACTTGTTTTAATCATATTTAAGTATAGTTTATTTTCTATTTTATACATCATAATTTCGACTTATTACACAGGAAAGATACATTTTACCACAACATAATAAATTAAGAATTAAATCGGCAAATCATTACGCGTTTCTACATTGGTTTATAATACTAAGGTATTTATCATTATTTATAGTACTTTCAATTTAATGAAAAACAATTATAAATCATTATCACGCTTTAATTATATTGTCGTAACGTAACTATGATTTATTCAACTCAATAATCTTGACAATCTTGAGCACACATTACATTGCCCTCAAAGCTTAAAAACAAGTATTTTGTTATAAACAACAAATGTATATATACAACAAACCAACGCAAATGCCATGTATTTCTGATTGGTTTTACGATATGAATCTAAATACCTGGTTTTGTTCTCACAAGACAACTTTTCTTCATTTTAATTCCACTTTTGTTTACACTATAATCATTACAGTCTATTTATTCTTAGCAATATAATATCTTACTTAACATTAACGACTGCACCAACATGCTTCAATTGTACAGGAATAGGAACAAAACTTGTACTTATTTAGATCACAAATAGACAGGTACTTACACTACTTAACAAGGATAAATACCCAATAAATATAATCTAAATATGTATACAGGCAATGTAATGTTAATTTTATCGCTGATACAATTAGTACTTAAACAAAGAGTATACACGTACATACAACTAAATACAAATGTTCTACATGTAATTAAAAGCTCTAATCGAATAAAAATGTTAAATCATATTGTTACTTACAGCGTATTCCGCGTATTTCTTAAATGTTTCTGGAATACTAGGAATAAGACTATTAATATTGGGTAATACTTCAAGAATTTTTCCTACCAACCCATTGTCTTCACAATTTTCATCTGAATTTTTGGTAACAAGGGCAAAGGCTGGACTTGCATTGGCCAAGTTAAAAATCCAACTGTTATCCGAATAAAAGTCTTTAAAGACATACAATGGGGAATCTTTTCCTTCATTTAGTAACGTGTGGGAAAATTCTGTGTCAGGGCAAATGGTCAAAGGGCGATTTACAAGACGGGCGAATTCCTTCACATGTTTCTGTGACATGGCACAAGGATTGAGTACATTGTACAAACCAACTTGAGCATTGTTGTTTTTCATAATAGATATTGTAATTTGTGCAGCAATGTTAACGGGGATGACATACCAACCTTTCAGTCCTTCCGGGTATTTTCCCAATTTAAAACAAGTAATTAAAAAGTTCATCAAATGATTATGATCCGCAGTAAAGTGTCCCGTTTCACTATGACCAAATACACTTGCAAATCTGAATACAGTGCAAGGAATTCCTCGTTGTATCGCTTGTTTTGCAAGTTTTTCGCAAATGAATTTGGTGATTGCGTAACCCATTGTTAGACCTTCCCCTGAATTATTTTCATCTGGAAACTCTTCGTGAATGAAACCATCTTTTACAACATTTGCGGCAGCAAAGGATGATGCATGGTACACATGCTTAATTTTGTTTTTACCAGCGAATTCTAATAAATTTCTAAATCCTACAACGTTCACACTCCGAATGGACATTTCATCATTAGAATTATAAATCATGTAAGGTTCAAGGTGATTCGCTTTAATTGCAAAGTGCACAATTGCATCGATACCTAATGTCAATTCATCGTATTTTTCTTGTGCTAAACCGAAATTTTTCAGGGCCAGATTTCCCAATACAATTGTAATCCTCGACATATCAACACCATCTAATAAGTCGTTCTTTATGAGAACGTTTTCGAGACGCTGTTTTGCTTCTTTCAAGGATTTTCCCCGAACCAAGCAAAATAGTCGGTAATTATTGTGTTGGGAGATCTCGTTCAGAATATAAGAACCTAAACGTCCTGTTGCCCCTGTAATGAAAATATTTTTGTATTCCGATGGCATTTTTACCTTTTCAGCCCCTGCTGAAGTTTGAATATTTTCAGGAAGCACCATATCGTTGCTAATTAATTCATAATCATTTTCATATTTGGATGTAGGAGAGCTGGAACCAAAATCACCGCTGGAATAACCATTATCTGAGCTTTCGCAAATGTTTGTAACTAATTCAAGCAAATAAGCACAAAGACTTTTGACATTTGGGTGATCCAAAATACATGCTGCGTGTAAAATAACCTTTTTCTCAAGAATGTGTTGTAAGCGATTTTTTAATTCTACTGCCATTAATGAATCCATGCCCATTTCTGTGAAACTCTCGTTTTCGTCAATTGTTTCATTGGAAGGCAATCTCAAAATTTGCCGGATAAATGTTTCCAAATTGTTTTTGATTGTAGCGATTTTCTCGTCTGAGTCAAGCTGCTCAATTTCTCTCCAGAAGCTTTTACCCGGCATATTATCTTTTGTACCACTAATTTCCACATTTCCGCATTGGATTTCTTCAAAATATGAGGTACACTGCGGAAAAACCTTTTTGAATGCTTCCGTATCTATTTCTATTGGCCCTACATTAACGTGTTGTGAACGGAGTAAAAATTGCAAAGTCAAAATTCCTTGAGCAGGCACCATGGGTCGTAGGCCAAAATTACCTTCATTACCAATTGATAGTTTACTCGTGACTCCCAAATTGTACCAAGCCCCCCAGTTAAAAGATTGAGCAGTTAGTCCCAAAGAGTGTCGGTAACACGCTAAAGCATCTAAATAGGCATTGGCAGCACTATAATTACATTGTCCAATAGAACCCAGGATACTTGCAACTGAAGAAAACAGTACAAAATATTCCAAGTTCATTTCTTTGGTTAAACAATGGAGATTCCAAGCCCCATGGACTTTGGCATGAAAAGATGTTTCGAATTTTGCCCAGGTTTGATTTTCAATGATTCCATCGGATAAAACAACCGCGCCGTGGAAAACTCCTCGCAATGGTGGCAGTTCTTTCATAAATTCGAATAATTCTTTGCATTGTTCGAAATCCCCAATGTCAACATGCTTCAAAATGATTTGAGCACCTTTCGCTGTCAAATTATTAATAACCTGCATCGTTTTTTCACTCGGAACATTTCTTGTTGCAACAACAATGGTTTTCGCCCCACATTCGGGTAGCATCTTTGTAACTTCCAATCCTATGCCTCCTAACCCTCCTGTAATGAGATATGTACTGTCTTCTGTAAACAAGGGACTCTTAATTTGAGATTTCCCATGAACGATTGAAATTTCAGGGATTGTAATAACAATTTTCCCAATATGAAGTGTTCTTTGCAAATGCATGATAGCTTCTTTGCACTGAACAGCTTCAAATCGCACATAAGGTAACGATCTCATTGCTGCACTGAGAAACAAATCAGACATTTTCTCAACTAAATCTGCCATGGTCAACTCATCAACCTGTTCCAAGTCTATGACGGTGTACTTTACATCTGGACGGAGTTCTTTGACCTCTTCCGGTTTCCAAATTGCTACCTTACCCATTTCAACAAACCTAGCTTCTTTGTTACAAATACGCAGAGTTGTTTCTTTGAAATCAGGTCCAGTTAATGAATTTAATACTACATCGACACCACGACCATTTGTAGCCTTTTCGATATCCGATCCATAGTTTGTATTTCTGGAGTGAAAAACATGTTTAACTCCTAATGATTTCAAATATGCCCTCTTTCGTCTACTACCTGCTGTAGCTATAATATTCGCACCGATTTTTTGAGCTAATTGAATAGCACATAGCCCGACTCCACCGGAAGCAACGTGGATAAGTACAGTATCACCTCGTTGTAACTGAGCGATATTTACAATGCAATAATAAGCTGTTAAAAATACTGTGGGCAAAGTGGCAGCTTCATTAAATGTTAACGCTTTGGGTTTTCTGGCCACTGATTCCCAGGGTACAACGGTGTGACTGGCAATAGCTCCTGCAAATGTTAAGCCATAAACTTCATCACCTGGTTTGAATTTTGTGACGGAAGAACCTACTGATGAAACTATTCCCGAATAATCCGTCCCAATTACATCTGCTTTAGTGTAATATCCTACAGGTTTGATAATTACTAGAAAATCTCTGAAATTCAAACTTGTTGCTTTAACTGAAATTTCAATTTCGTTATCCAAAAGTATCGCTTGTCCTGTGGCTTTGAATTCTAAATCATGAACCTGGTGAGTAGATGGCAAAGCTATGGTGAAACGTTCACTTTTTGGTAACGCCATTGGTCTACTGGGTGGTTGGAGTACTGAGAGACGCTGAACATACCGTTTTCTTTCTCTAAAGGCAATTATTAGTTCAGCAGTTGATTCTTCTAACCACATTTCTGGACCTAATGACTTGCACATTAATTCTTCGTCTGTTTCATCCGGATCTAAATCTATGCATCCCAAATAAATGTGCGGATGTTCGCATTGGAAAGTTTTGAGATAACCTTTAAGGGTGGCTTTTCCTGGGTGTGTTGCACTCTGATCGCCAATGTGACACATGCCTTTGGTTACCAGAATTAATTTTGGTTGGGATTTCTTTTTTAAATTAACCAATTCTTGAGAAATACTCAGCATTTTTTGCATCATGCTATTCATACCGGAGTCATCACCAGCAAAACCGGCTAAGAAAATAACACCTTCGAAATTAACTTGCTGGAAAACATCATGGAAATTTTCCGGTTCATTTACGTCCTTCCTGATTACTTTTCTACCTAAATCGTTTAAATACTTAATTATATGGCCTGAAAAACTAGATGGCTTTTCCACAATCATCCAGCTTGGAACATTTTCTTCAGGTAAAGCTAAATTTTTATATCTGCAAAAATTATTGTCAGCTCGACCAACTATAATGCCATATGCGTTAGTTTCAAATGGAATTTCGATAGTTGATTCGAATCCATTATTTTCCAAGATTGATTTCCAAACTTTTCCATTAACTAAAGTATGTTTAGGCCTAATATCATAATCCTTAAATCTCCAATAACCCTCAAGTAAGCCAAAAGTAATATCTAAAGCCCTTTGTGGTTCTAGTGTTTCAAATAATAGAAGAAATCCTCCGGGTGCCATCAGATGGCGCAAGTTGACAATAGTTTCTGTGAGATTTCTTGTTGCATGGAGAACATTCGAAGCAATTATTACATCGTACTGATACGGGCAATATCCCTGAACTTTAGGATCTGCCTCAATATTAAGGAGTTTATATTCCATGTGTGAATCATATTCACTAAATCTCGATTTAGCCCGCATTAACAAAACCGGAGCGATATCGGTGTAGCAGTAGCGGAAATTAGCCTTTGATTTTTTCAGGGCAGGCAAAACAAAATTTGTGGTTCCTCCTGTTCCAGCACCAATTTCTAAAAATCGAATTACATTGGAAGAAGATTCCGGGGGGCTATTTGTAATGATTTGTTCTAAAACCTTGACAATCGTTGCATTCCCTGTTTTACAAATTGGAGAATTCGAATAAACGTTTTCGACAGATGCTGTGTCGCCATCTTCAGGGAATAAGAGGTACAACGCATTTTCATTCCCTTGCAATATGGACCCTAATTTTGTACCAATTGTGGAAAAAATTGTTTCGGTGTAACGAGATATGAGAATATTATTTTGGTTTCCCATATTTTCAATAATTTCCGCTGTGTGTTCAATAGTTTTGACTACTTCTTCGCGACATGGGGGCACTTCTACAACCTCCCATTCATCATTATTGTTCTCGTTACACTTCAAAATTTCTTCCTCGGCTAAAATATCGAAAAATCTCTCGACCACATCTTGAAAGTTTAAAGTAATAAGATGATTGGTTAAAAATTCTCTACTCTCAATGATTTGTCCCACAAATGGCTTCCAGCCTAATTCGTAAAATGCGTTTAAAATGTATAAAAAGCACAATTTATCGTTAATGATTCCAAAGTATCTGAATTCAATATCTTGTTGTGCTATTTGATTTAAATGATCTGTCATAATAACTGTGGATAGGTCCACAGATGGGACTTTAGACACCTCATATGTTGTAAACTCTTTAATCAGTCTATTTCGCCACACCTCTTCGTAAATTGTTGCAATTTTCTTGTCATGGTTCTCAAAGGAATTCAAAAATGTTGTCACAGAAGTCTTAAACAACTGAATTCCTTTAATGAAAGCTAAAACTTTACCATTGTTGTCAACTAAACTGATTTTTACAGTTTCACCTGAATGCTCACAATAAATGTACAAATGTTTGGATTCGCTCCTAGAAATCCAAACGAATTTTTCGATTCCTACAGGCAAGTACAAATGCTTATCATTTTCTAATTGACATGCATAAGATTGTATCATCGCATCTAATACTACAGGGTGACTCAAATAATCTCTATTGCTCGTTTCGTCTGTGATAGTAATTTCTGAAATTGTTTCTGTACTATTCTTGTAAACATTATTTAACGATCTGAAATAAGGTCCGAATTCTATACCAGATTTCTCGATATCTCTGTACAGTTGATTGACACACAACTGAGTAGTACACCTGGATTTAATTGCTTCCAGTTCAATTTTTATACAATGATCCACCTTTCCTGAGAAAACCACGAAGCGTCCTGATGCATGTTTTTTCCAACACTTATTACCAAATTCATCTAATTCTAAAGCATGAATATTCACATCAAATCCATTCCCATCTGAATCATGTCTGTGGGAAACAGAGATTTGAGTTTCACACATCTTCTTCTCCGTCATTTCTAACGGAGACTCGATAACAAAATTCTCAACTGTTAAGGGCGTTACAGGTTCTACAAGATTTTCGTCATTCCCCTGCATTACAATGTGTCCTGCACACAAAACCATTTCTAACAACGCAGCGCCCGGCATAATAACCTTTTTCCCTATTTGATGGTCTAAGATGTACGATAGGCTACTCAGGTCGATATAATTTCGGAATATGCTATCCGAAATAATCAATGGGAGTTTTTGCCCTAGTAATGGATGAAGGGATTTCCCATCTAATATTTTCATCTTACCAGCAGTCGGATTCACATCAAACCAGTATTTCTGTCTTTGAAATGGATAAGAGGGCAATGAAATCTTGTTTCGTACATATGGCGCATCAAAAACTTTCCAGTTTACGTCAAACCCGCTGACGTATAATTTTCCCAAGCTGCTCAATAAAGTAGACCACTCTCCCTCATTTTTTCTTATTGAGGGTAACCAAAGAAAATGTTGAGATGAATGTTCTACAGGAATGTTTGCCATGGCCAAAGCCAACAATACCGGATGCGGCCCTATTTCTATAAATGTGGTACATCCGACACTAATCAAGGATTTTATACCTTCTTTGAAATTCACCTTTTTTAATGAATGATTGAGCCAATATTCAGAATTCATTTCACTGTCTGCAACAACTCCACCCGTCATACCAGAAATATAAACACAATCCGCAGCATTGTAAGAAATTCTAGATGTTACTTTTTCATAATCCTCTAAAATGTTTTTCATGTCTCTAGAATGAAAAGCTTGAGTTGCGGCAAGATATTGATATTTTATTCCCCGTTGTTTACAAATATCTGTAAACCTCTCTAGAGAATGCATTCTCCCAGCCACCACAATATCCGTCTCAGAATTCACAACAGCAACATCCAGCCATGTTTCTGAATCAGAACTATTGTCATTGAATTTGTTAACCAAGTTCTCAATTAGCATATGATCCCCTTTAATTGAAAGCATTCCACCCGAGGGTAAATTCTGAATTAACTGACTTCTCAGGCAAACCAACTGAATTGCATCTTCTAATGAAAGAATTCCAGCAGCAGTTGCAGCAGCAAACTCTCCAAGACTGTGACCCAAAACACAATCTGGCTTAATCCCGAAGCTTTTCCAAAGTTCAAGCAAAGCATACTCTACACAGAAAATAGCTGTCTGACTATAAATAGACTGATTTAAAATATCTTGATCGCTACCCCACAAAACATCCCAGAAAGAAGTTGTTAAATTATTGGAAAAGATGCGAGCACATTTGTCCAAAGCTTTTTTAAACACAGGGTGAGTTTGGTAAAGAGTTTTCGCCATACCAGGGTATTGAGAGCCTTGCCCAGTAAAAAGTAAACCTAATTTCCCTTGATTTTCTAAACTTCTCACCGAATTACCCTTACTAAATAAGTTTTGCTCTAATCTCGATTGAATTTCTGTAACTGTTTTCCCACTAACCGCAAGCCTGTAGGGAAAATGCACTCTCCCTGTGTTAGCCGTGAAGGCCACATCTGCCAAACATATTTCTGGCGTTTTCTGAAAATACGAATTGTATTTTCCAATCAATTCTTCTAAAGCCAAATCGGTTTTTGCCGATAACGTTAAAATGTGTTCAGTTCGTTCCACCTCATTCGTGCTAACCAATTGGGAATTTTTGTATGCTAAGGGAGAGTCTTGAACAATGATATGAACATTTGTGCCGCTGATTCCAAAAGAACTCACTCCGGCCAACCGAAAACCTTTGGATGATCTCTCCCAATTCACCGGTGTCATCGGAATCATCGCAGGAATAGAATCCAAGTTAATGCTTGGATTCAGAGTGTCAAGATTACGATGAGGAGGAATGGTATTATTTTTTAGAGACAGAAGAACCTTAATCAAACCTGCAATACCTGCTGCTGATTCCGCATGGCCAATGTTTGTTTTGACTGAGCCGATAATCAGTGGTTGTTGTCGATGACCTTTGTATGCTTCTGCAATGGCAGCAACTTCTGTGGGATCACCAACAGCAGTTCCCGTGCCATGAGCTTCGATATAGCTCACATGTAGCGGATTCACGTGAGAATAATTTATGGCTTGTTTGATGGCCAATTCTTGACAGGATTTGCTAGGAGTACCAAAACTTGATGTTGTGCCTTCTTGGGTAACGGCAGATCCTCTGAGAACTCCAAGAATGTTGTCCTTGGCCTTAACCGCCTCAGTGTATCTTTTAAGAACGATGACACCGCATCCTTCAGCTCGTCCAAAGCCGTCTGCTTTTTCGTCAAAAGTCTTGCAGTGACCATCCAAGGCGAGGATGTGTGAAGCAGACAGGGATTCCCGTGAGAACGGATACAACAACAAATTAACTCCGCCGGCCAAGGCAAGATTGCAGTCGCCACGACGAAGACTTTCACATGCCAGATGAACACTGACAAGAGATGAAGAGCATCCTGATTCTGTTGCGACATTAGGACCGTTGAGACCCAAATGGAAAGAAACTCTTGCTGATGTTGCGGCGAATGAATTTCCGAGATACGAACGTTGAAATTCGTTTTGATAGTTGGATGAGACAAACAAAAGTTTTTTGTAGTCTTGTTGCCACACGCCCATGAAAACACCTGTGTCACTGCCCTTCAAAGACGAGGGATTGATTCCTGAGTCTTCAAGAGCTTCCCACGCTACCTCAAGCAACATTCTTTGTTGTGGGTCCATAAATGCAATTTCTCGCGGACTGATCCCGAAAAATTTGCCATCGAATTCATCCATAGGACATGCCATAAAACCAGCCTGTGTATCTTGAAGAGACTTGTCTGAGGTTTCCCAGCGACCTTCAGGGACCGTACGAATAGAGTCTTTTCCTTCTACCATTAGTTTCCAGAACTCATCCAGATTGTTAGCGCCTGGGAATTTTCCACTCATTCCAACTACCGCAATTGCTTCTGAAAGGAATTCATTACTTTGTGCACTTTTTGTCTCATCAATGTTTTTCTTTGGAGCGGTAATCAGGGGTGTGTACTTTTTCAATCTTTGTAGCAAGGTACACTAAAAAAAGATATTGATTAGTTTTTTATGTATCTAGTATTTCCTCAATTCTCGATTCGTTAAGGATAATAATTTACAATTAAGAAGGTATAGGTACTATTTTTACCTCAGATGAAATCTTTGGATACACATCGTTGCAAAATAAATCGAACCAAAGCTTTATAGCCATCTAATCAAGAAAATATAAAAAAATGTTTAGATTTCTTAGTATTCATTATAGGTTAACAATGTTTCTGGTTTTTCATTCATAATCAATCTCGATGTAATAAATTACAACGAATAGTTTTTTCGCATTAATTACCTCATTCAAGTATTTTGAACAGCTATTGCCATTGACGCTGTCAAAGATTTGTTCAATCACCAACAACGGATCCGTTTTAGAAAACCGACATATTTTAATGGATTCTTCATGGTATTCTTGTGTGTTGACTCTGGATTGAAAATTATTTTAAATGTCAATGTCAAAAATCAATGTACATAAAAGGTTTAGGTGTAGTTATTTTATTGAAAAAATCACTACATTACCTAAGTGGATTGTCAAAATTAACTCACCTATTTGATCCTTGACAAGAAACGAAACTGTTGTATACGGACGGTAGGTTCTTAATGGTAATTTCCGGGTTGACAGATTGGAAATAAAAGAGTATTATGTCACTGTCAGCTTTAATAAAAAAACATTTTGTTGATTATTTATTATTAGGGTCCATGTCAGTACCTACGATCAAGAAAAAAAATATTATAAACTAAAATTACCTTTTTGTAAAATTGAGTCATTTTTCCGAATGAATTCCAAAATGTCATAGTACACTTTACTTGATGGTGTATAAACAAATACGGATGTTTCAAATTTGTTGTTCAACACTCCTTGAACAGGACATAGTGCCAACTCGTCGTAGTTGAATAGTTCGTCACAATTTTCCGTGACCTGAATAAAAATTGTAATAATAAAATTAGTTAATTCTGAGATCCAGAAAAAAATATAACGCATACCGAAATAGAAAAAAAATAATTACCAAAGTGTTAGGTCCGATGTAAACACACTTCTTTAGAAAAGGAACTTTCCAGCAATAAATTTTTATCATGATCTCTTCAGATATATTTAAAGACTCCATGTAATCAGATTCGATATTTAACACCGCATCGAACTCACTTTGAAGTAATAACCTACATAAGATTTTAACATGGAAAAATTAATTCCTCCTATAATAAAATCTAGGTATTATCACAAATGTCATTTAAAAATAATTTTACCTCATTTCATGGGATACATTTTCTGTGATAATAACCACAAGCTTTCTTGTGGTCAATATTCTTTTCAAAGATCGTGACAAAACAAGAGCTTGAAGTGATTCACTGTCATTTTTGGCCGATGTCACCCAACCTTGACTTGAGTTTTCCTCAGAGGCTAAATTATAACACAATTTCAATCAATTTTACAGACAAAATATTTTTTACCCACACACATTTCAAAACGGAAATAGATTTAAGTAATTGCGAAAATTCTTACCTCTCATGGTTAATTTAATTTTATAAATAGTGGATTCAGTTCAATAACATAAAAATGTAAAAATAGTTAGAAAATTAGAAAACTATAACACAAATTCATATATGAACATAGAAAATATTTTTTTCTTTCTAAAATACTAATGTCTTTCTCTGGCACTTTAAATGTCAAACACCGAAACAACAATAAAGTTTAAACCGAAGATTATGTTGTTGATAGTTTGCCAAGTTTCCGCAAAACTTGTTAACAGAGAATAAGCAGAAACGCGTTAACGCTGAAAAGTGTAAAATGAATAATCTCGAATATCTCAAAAGTCTCGAATGAAGAGGTTAAGGTAGATAGATATACACCATTGCTGAGCATCGTATTAGGCCACTCATGTATGCAATGACGGAAAACGTAGTTTAACCTACGTATGTAAGTTAATTTAGCGAAATACCTTAAACGTAATGATACATCGCATTTGATTCATGATTGACGTAAAATACATTAGGTATGGTATATTATTGCCGTGTGTACCTAGTCTCAGTAAACATAGTGGGATTTAAGTAAGTTGGGTACACTTTTCTCTGCAAATTTCTACAATTCCAATGTACACACATGTATACATGTATCCACATACAATATTCATCGCAATAGGCTCTCGTCTATGGTCTAGGTATGTATATGGTTTTGCCCTTGCAAAAAACTAGCAGTATAGGAAAAGGGGATTATTTTACGATTGCGTTGGTGTTCCAAATTAATAATATTTAAAATATGCTAAGCTGTATATGCTTATTATCATAAATATTTAAAAAAATGTTGATATTATGTCTGGATGTAATTGCTACCCTTAAAGTGCATGAAAATACTGGGTATGAAACAATACTGTATTGAGGGAGTGTCAAAGGTAACATCCCTCCCTCTCTTCCCGAAAATTTTGAAACCTACACCAGATATTTCGGACTATTTTGTGAAAAAGGCACTTGTTGGCCGTTGTGCTGAATATTGTAATAAATAAAGACCCCCGAAATTAAATTCTGTATACGGCAATGCTTTGGAAATTTGTTTAGAGACCTTTGTTCTAGGAGGTAGTAAATACTACCAATGTTGAAAGCTATATTTAATTGGGATTAAGTCTCGTTCAGTATTTCGTCATAAAAAGTGTTATTCTGATTGGTTGTATCATTGGAGGTATGTGTTTAGGTAAACCTACGTAACCGAATGTATGTTAAAAACTATTTCCCATTCTCATATTCATTAATGTAAAATATAGTCTAAGTCTGAGATTACATGACTTGAATGAGAAGCATTCATTTTCCTTTCATTAAATATTTGATTATTTCCAGCAAAAATTCAACAATTCTTTTGTGTGTATTATAATGGCAAGGTATTGCCTTTACATCGCATATTATACACAAGCTGCAGACAAGATACAAAGTTTTTGACCTCAATATATACTAATGTAGGGTAGGTAGGTGCACTGTATGTTTAGGAGTAGGCATGTTAATATGTATGCATAATCTAATGGTTTAATGGTACTCAATACTTTACATGTGCAATGTTTTAGTTTCTATGTAATACAAGTTTGGATCGTGTAGAATCGGATTAGAATAAACAGGAATTCCCACAGATTTGCAATTGCTTGTTTACTTCGATATACTTTTATTTATTTACTTTTGCATTTTTTGCTTAATTTTATCTAAACAAATCCAGTTATTAAAAATAGTAGAAAATATAGATGTACATTATACACGCTACATGTTCAGTACAAACTCGAGCTTGTAGACTAGGTATACAAGTTGTAGTAGCACGTTTCTCTATATCCAAGTAGGTGTGCATCTTGTAAAGCCGGGCAAATCTCAGGATATTATTAATTTTCAACTTATATGCAATATGTATAGAAAGGGTATACAATGAAAACTGTTGAGATGCTATGGGAAAAAGTTTTTTAAGAGGATGAAGGAATCAAGGCTTACATACAATTATTTTGTAATTATACCAGGATTTACTTATACTGTTCATTTGATATTCCTTAAGCCTGGACCTGGGGTTTTTTCTTCTCTCAGCAATTAAATTCAAATAAACCATTTCAAATTTTTATTGCACGCACTAATACTTGCGTCATCATAAATAAATCCTACTTCATGTACACAATTTGTATGGATTAGATGTGCATATACTCTATCATTTCTATGAAAATTAGCTCTAGCAATAAGTATTCTTTAGTCTTCCTGAAATTATCTTAACTAGAAATCTTTACATATAATTCCCGTTCCTGGGTTTTCATTTTACGCCTTTTGTCCTACAAAAGCGTTAAATCCTACGTAATCTTCGTTGCATGAGTCATTTTTAATTTCTAATGTACAAAACAGGAGCGCCTCGATAAGAAACAGATAATTCGACAAAAGTTGAGAGAACTGACCATTCGACGTATTCAGGGGAATTCCTTTTCTATGAAACTTGTTTGAGAATTAAATGTAGATATTGAAGTTGCATTCAAATAGTAAGTTTTACTACTGTCAAATTAATAAATACTACATCTTATTTTCTACACTGACGTATTTCGAGAATGAATTAATTAGCTTTGAATAGTACGTATCCATCCACATCCTTATCCACATCCACATATCAGTTATTAAGACTATTTCTATATAAATATTAATCGTGCGAATTCAGTAGGTACTAAGAACTGATAGAGATATACAACATTATTATTTCAATGCAGATTGTAAGTAACTTACCCATAATTAAATATCACATTAAAAGAAATGATTCTTAACAACACATCCATTAACTCACACTTCGGAAACGGCCCCAAACATCTTTGCTGAGACGCAAAAAGAACTGCATCATTGCAATGACTAGACAAATTACATTTGACCTGTTTTTAACTCCATCTCGTAATTATTGTACCAATATGAATCGATGATTACATTTTGGTTGAACAACAGAACAGCAATGAACAACAACTACGGATTTTATGATAACTCATTGTTAGTTAGCATGATATTAAGAATCAGAATTAAAATAATTGAAGTATTAATCATTATTATGGCATTTTATAGCATTGCTCTAGCTAGTTTTATTGGAGTAATAAATTATCTTGGTAAATTTCAGGAAATGTGCATATTTTCACTAAATTTTAATGGCATTTCTCACTCTGCTTTAATCTTAATTAAGTACTAAAGCTTAATAAAACGTTTAGAAAATCGCATTTTTCACTTTGTGCTAGGTATTTTATATGAATATCAATAATATACTAACTAAAGGGTGAATTATGTAAAACATTCTAATGTGTAATATGACCATGAAATTTGATTATTTCTTATAATTTATTACAGTCATATCTCATATCCCGATAATTACTTTTGCAGGAAGGATAATTTACACGGGTAAATGGCATTCTCTTGCAACTTGCAAGCAACAAGGACTTTTAAGACGCGTGGTTGGTTGGAAAAAATGTGTCTTGTCATGTTAAATGGATTGCATTCCTAATCTTTACAATTACAATTATTACTATGTAATGTATGTAATTAAAGTTTGCTACGATATCTTGTACTAATATTAAGTACAGAATTTCCGTGTGGTTTTTACCATGTGAAAATTGTGGTCGTTTTACGTAGGTAAGTGTATAAATTATGTAATTAAGTTATTAAATATTAGCAACAAACTTTGGTAAAATAAATAAATTATAACCCTAAATGCAAAAGGAAATGGAAAGGAAATAATTTATTTGCACATTACAAATAAACTACCATACTACAAATATCGAAAGTATATAATATGCTTCACATATAAAACAGTTTAGAAAATCAAAAAAACATTTGCGCTGTAAAAATTATTTTGTATGTCTATGTCACAACAATTTTTTTGCTACCATCATCATAGTAAATAGAGTATACACTAGTTACAACAAATCCTACAATTTAATTCTTCGAATTTTTAATATGTACCTATGTCTAAATGTGTTTGTGGCATCAACTACAAAATCGCATTTCTAATCATATAGCAAAAATGTTTAGAATGTATAGTTTCTGTTTTTCGAAAAAATACAATTTTAAGTCTCTTTATAGCACCTATATTAAAATGTATCCAGGGTCTACTTCTAAACAAGCATAAATACAAAGCTTTTGATTTTGTTTCGACGTAAATGACTAAACAACTTCATGAAACCTGAATTGCTGCGAAGTAAATGATATTTTTATTCTATAACTAATAGTATTAACATTATTCTTTACAAGCACACATCCATTCTTTTAAAATGTTGTACTGTATAAACATTTCCACAAATCACAAGCAGAATTCACAATTTTATACTTTTAAATGCTTTTATGTTTTAAATCAATATAACTACATTAACTTAACTATTCATATTTATTGCTTTTTCTTCTTTGTACTTTGTACCAACTTGAAGCTTAAAATACATGGATAGAATTTGTTTAAAAATGCTCAGACTTTGGACTTTGGATTCTCATTTCCTGCTGGCGTGGTTTAAACGAATACAGCACAAAGGGTATAGTATGAACAAAGAAATAAAAGTTTCAATATCAGCCTGGTACTGGTACTGTTCCAGGCACTTTATGCGTAGGTTGTTAATTCAGTGTTGGTAAAAACAACATGGGAAAGCTCAAGGAGACATTTCAAATTTGAAATCCTTTGTCACACAAATCGGGTATAAAAGGGACAACTTTTTTCAGTTTCATTTAGTCCAAGACAAGAGTGATTTCAAGCAACATCTGAGAGAAAGCTCAAAAATCTTTCGAACTCCCAAGTCCACAGAAGCAGCAGAGTAAAAAGACCATTCTCAAAAATCATCTCTTTCGGCCAAATACCACCCAGCCTTTGGGGTATCTTATTCCTCACGTACAAAGTTACTTCAGCAAAAACTTAGAAAATCCTCAAAATTCACGTTCGACACTGAAAAAAATTGCAGAAAATGAACCGAAGAGGACAGTCCGAGTCGCCGTTCGGCACTGGGAAGTCACGGGCTGTGACCAGGCGAAATAATCTTCAGGAACTAGCAGCAGCGAACACAGAATCAAACCGAGGAGGGATGGGAGCTGCAGCTGACCCAAATAGGTAAATTCGGATGTTTCATTATTTGTATTTCCTAAGTATTATGTATTTCTCTTGAAATTAAATTAACATTCATTTATAAATGGTGTAGGTAAATCGATAACAATAATTGAATCTATATTTTTTGCTTCTTTGACAGAATATGACATTATAATTTAGATTTTGTGTGTCATTTTATATTTTCAGGAACAGTGCTGGGGAAATGGAGGCAGCGTTTGGGGAATCAATTAATGCTAGTCGTGGTTCTTTATCCCGACTGAATATCAACCAGAGACCCAACTTATTGGGAGAGGCAGCGGGCGGTGCAGCTGCGAGAAGAGAGTCCAGCGGAGAAGACTCAAGTGAGGAAGTCACCAGTCCAATCGGAAGACCAAAGGCGGTCTATAAAATCCCAATTGCATCAATCCATTACGAGGGTAAAGACCCAGAGGCAACAGTTTTCGCGAACTATTTCCCTGTCACTATGAGCAAAGGGTGGCAATTGTGCCAATTTCATACCACATTCAATCCCGATGTGGTCATGGGGCAACAACGAAAACAAATTATGCATCAATTGCACAAGGTTACTGGAGAAGTGGCATACGTTTTCGATGGAAGTTCCCTGATTTCAACAAATAATATGGACATGCAAAAAGGCGATACTATGGTTTTCAACGTTCTGGATGAAGAAACTAAAAAGCTTGTAGATGTGACTCTAAGGCTTGTTGCCTGCCCATCTAGTGACGACCCGATGTATACACAAATATTCAACCTCATCATCCGAAAATCTTTGTTTCTATTGAACCTGGAAGAAATCGGAAGGAACTTCTACAATCGCGCTGCATCAATTGTGATTCCGAATCATAGAATTCAACTTTGGCCAGGTATGATTTACAATAATATGTCCGCATTGTTTGTTTATTTCAAAATTTATTGTAGGTAGACAACTATAATTAAAATTTAAAAATTGGTTTACTTTTATTTGGTTTTCAGGGTACATTACTTCAATACGTCCATACGAAGACAATATTCTTCTTTCTGTGGAAGTTACTCATAGGGTCCTAAGACTGGATACAATTCTTGCTATTATAAGGGGTCATCAGAATTCTAGAAATTACAGAGAAGATGTCTTAAAGGAATTACAGCATGCTATTATTATGACCCACTACAACAAGAAAATGTACAAAGTTGAAGACATAGAATGGGACCTAAATCCGAACAACCAATTTGAAATGAAAGGCAGATCCATCACATACATACAATACTTCTCGGAAGTATACGGAGAAAAAATTCAGGATCCGAATCAACCACTTCTTGTGGTCAAACCAACGAAGAAAGATAGGTTCAAAGGCTATACAAACAATAAATGTCTTCTGGTTCCCGAATTGTGTCAAATGACTGGACTAAACGATGCTATGCGGGGAAATATGGGTCTGATGAAGGAACTCGGTGTTCATTTGCACATGGGTCCTGAACTGCGTGTCAAAGCATTGGACAAATTCATTACTGAGCTAATTAGCAATGAAAAGGTTATGAAACACCTTAACGATTGGAGAATTACAATCCATCCACAATTGGTTACCTGCCCAATCAATATCATGAGGAGAGAAAGTATCGCTTTTTCAAACGGAATTGTTGAAGCCAATTCCCAGGCTGATTGGACCGCAGCAATCAGATGTAGGATTTTAATACTGCCTTGCAATAAACTATATTTATTTTTATCTTTTTTTACAGAAAACATTGATTTTTAAAACAGAAAATATTGATTTAATTATTATTTTGCCCACAGCTCATAAGATGCTGCGAGTCAAAGAAATGAAGAATTGGACCATCGTGTTTCCTACGAAGGACAAGGATGGTGTCACTAATTTCATTCATACTATCGTGAAAGTCGCATCAGCCCTGGACTTTAAAATTAGCAAACCTTCTCATAGGTAAATACCAAACAGCAATGATTTGTCGAATTCACATGTAAAATAATTACTAATATTAATTAAGTCAATTTTTGATGATTTTATTTTTTAAATAGTATTGAAATACAAGATGTAAGAGTTCCGTCATATCTGAAGGCCTTGAATTCCATTAAGCTTCCAGTGGATATCGTAGTTGTGATTCTACCTCAAAAGGCACCTGAGCCGTACACAACAATCAAGAGATTCTTATCTGTGGACTTGGGAGGTAAAATAATCATTGTTTCCATGTGTAGTGCAATAATGAGATATTTACGATTTCGCATTCGTATTTTTCTTATTTTTTCAGTTCCGTCTCAAGGATTTGTTGCTAAAAATCTTTACTCGAAAGGACTCATGTCAATCGCTACCAAAGTGGTTATTCAGATGAACGCTAAATTAGGAGGAGAACCGTGGGCAGTAAAGATTCCAATAAAGAGTACCATGATTGTCGGATTTGATGTTCTAAAAGCGAAACAAGGATCATACATGGGGGCCATGGTGTCCACCACTTCACAAACCATGGGGTCGTATTACAGCCACACTTGCGAATATTCTGACGCAAATCAACTATCTATAGGCATAATCAAAGGACTTTCAGGTAGCATATTAAATAGAAAAATTTGACTTTTTTAGGCAGATGCATTGTGTATGGTGTCATAAAAAACGAATAAGTAGTAGTAATACATGCGTTTTTCTTTTAACTTACAGAATCCGTTGAGTGTTTTATGGGAAACACCAACGATACTCCTCCAGAAAGAGTAATCGTTTACAGAGAGGGTGTTGGAGACGATACCGAAGTTGAAACTTCCGAAAGGGAATCTAAAATTATTTCAGTAAGCTTATTTTACTCAGTTCTTATCTTTTTATTGCAAAATGTATGTTTTACAAAATTCGGAGGACTTGTATTGTGATTTTCTTACTTTTCAGGATTGCTTGGGCGAACTGTACCTTAAAAAGGGCCTTGCATCCCCTAAATTTGCTTACATCGTTGTAAACAGGAGATGTGGGACTCGCTTGTTTGATCATCAAGGGGGAAAATTTGTCAATCCACTACCTGGAACTATTGTGCAGAGCAAGATTACACTGCCTGATATGTAAGATATTTATGTATTGTTTTGTAATTTCAAGTTTATTATATATACACCCAGGTACATAACATGTTTAAAAACTGTTTTTTATTTACAGTGATAATTTCTTCATGGTTGCCCAAGCTGCTCGACAAGGAACTGTTGCCCCTTGCTGTTACAGAGTCTACCACGACACTATCAAACTATCCGCCGACAAAATTCAACTCTTGACATACAAATTCTGTCACCTTTACTTCAACTGGTCCGGGACAATAGCTGCCCCTGCTCCATGCCAATACGCTAAGAAGTTGGCATTTATGGCGGTTAACGTCTATGGTGTGGAAGGCACAACAAACAAAGAACTAAGTCATACCCTTCACTTCCTTTGAATTTGGAAAAAAACATTTGTCCCTTGAACAGTTTTTTCACTTTACCTACTATTTATGTATTTTTCTTAGATTTAATGAGTTAGTAGTATGTAGTATGTAGTTTAATGGGTCGTGTTAAATCTAGTCTTAGCGGATGTCACGCTAAAAGGTATCTATTATTATATAGATATCAGCGAAGACTCTGCAAAATGGTTCAATTTGTGAATTGACTTATTAGGTTATTAATTAATTGAATTTACCTGTTTTTGTGTTAGTTTAATGAATTTTCAATTTCGTGGGCGTGCATGCGTAAAATGCCTTGAAACAATGAATTTCCATTTGTACAACGTGAATTTTATTTCCCAAACTTTGTGCGTAGGAAATATGTGTTACCATTTGTATGAAATTTTATAGACTGGGATAGGTACATACGAAATTACTATGTAAATGAAGCTGTAATACAAAAATGAAATAAAGCCATCATTAGTCCCAACAAATTGACTTGGAGTATTCTTTATTATTTATATTTAATAGTGCACACCCAAACATAACTTCAATTAAAAGAAAAATCCACAAAACTTAGCATGAACCATTAGGCACTAATTGTACTACCACGTTAAAACAATTAACATTATAAGCCCTTACAAAAATTTAGTTGCACCGTTTATTTTATCGTTGTTGAGGAGTGCATGGCTGTTGAATGTAATTAAGGCAGAAACCTCTATTGCCAATATCATTCGTTTCATTAGAGTCAGAGTGATAGTAAACTCTAAAAGGTTTTGCATAACCTGTAAAAGGAAAAATTAAAAAAAACAATCTTACACTGCTTTTCCATATTTTCATATAAAAATAAAGTAACAAATAAAAAACTTACTAAAGACGGGAACTTGAATTGTGGATGTTTCACTGTTGAAAACATCTCCGCAGATTCTGTCTTGACAAACCGTTCCTCCAGTTTGAATAACTCTTCCAGAATTTGTAGCACAGGGAATGGTAATCCAATCTGCTTGACAATTGGTAGCTCCTACCATTGACCCAGTTGACGCACTCATTTGACCCGTTAGTGAAAAAGCCCGTGAACGCTGATTCGGCTGTCCATTGAAACCTACTAAGAAATGGAACAAAAAATGACAGTACAATTAAATATTCTGTAAATAGTAACAACTAATAAACTGTAGCCAACTCATAATTTATGTATACTATAGCATTACTATTATCTGTGCAGGCCGTGTATCGAATTCCGCAAAAGTTTCTCTCCATTCTAACACAAGCAGTGTAATCTTGATTCGAAAGCTGTTGGCCAGCAGTGAAATCAAAGTTGTACGATCTTACAACCCCACTGACCCCTTGGAAGTATTGCAGACAACCCTCAGGAGCTGAAATTGAATTTATATGTTATTGTCAGTTTTAAAATTTTTCTTAAATGCTTAAAAATATATACCAGGCAGGAATCGAAAGTCTTACCTCGCTCTATTGCGTTACACCTAATTTGAGTCACTTTAACTTTCCAGGATCTTGAGTAAGTCGGACCACTTGTAATCACCGACAGCGTAGTAGGACTATTATCCACCCCCACATCTACGTACACTAAATAATAAAATTGCCTCAAATTAATATTTCTATAATTTATTTCTTACAGATAATGGGTATTCGCATAAGGAAATAAGATATTATTTAAGTCTTACTATGATTTCCTGTATTGACACCACAAATTATCGGAATAGCAGTATTACTTCCAGATATTATGAACTGGTCGTTATTGCACACTCCATTTGTTCCAGGTTGAGCGATATTGAAAGAGTCGAATTCCAATCTACAAGTCATACAGTGCATGCAAATCAATTGCTGGGAAATTCTTTAATATAAATATTAAAGGCATAATATTATGCATGAAAGTGTTCGTGTAATCACACAATTACTTTAATTGGCAAACGTCAGGGGAGCATTTGTAAACAGTTAGCTGACAGCTGCCCGTGCCATCAAAGGAAGTTGGATACCCGGAATGAGTAAAGTATGTACAGTTTTGATTTGTCTGTGCTCCACATGACTTAGAAACTGAAACAAATTTTATACAATGTATTGGGTAAAATACAGATCATCGGTTGAAGTATCGTTTTTAATATTCACAAATATTATTACAGACAATAATTTATGTAAAGTCTAGCTATGTAATTTAAGCTTCAAAAAATATTAACTGCAATTAACTCCATTTTTACATGAGTTCTTTAAGAATGTGAAAAAATTTCAGCTTACAAACGCAACAAACACCGTATCCCCGAGCACATTTTCCGTTTGCTGCACCACCCCTTCGAACACAATCAGCGGCCGGGTAACAAGTGCCATTATCACCGGATTGACTTAGGCAAGCCGTATTGTCGAATTTAATTATGGTGAACAATGATAGTACTGTGTAGAACATGAAATAAAAGAAAAATGACTTTACATACTTTACATATAAAACAATAGGTGCATATAATTTTTTTAGATCTTTACAAACCGGGTATTTTAATAAATGAAAAAATATTTTGTAGATATTTTAAGTATTTTTCTTACATTTTGCACTCCTTTCTGCAACAGTTTCTTTTTGAAGAGCCATTGCGGTGTGATTACTATTGTACGATTTAGAAGAGTAGTCCTTTTTATTATTAACATTAGAGAATGACACTGCATTGTGATAGTCTCTTGAATCGGATTTATGTGAGGAAGAGCCACTGAACCAATTACTTAGAAATGGAATTTGTCTCCGAATTCGGTAGAGAATATTCGGACTTTCTTCTATTATTTTCCCTTGGGTGTCTTCTAATTCCTCAAACGATGTGACAGCTGCACTCGCAAAGGAACATAAAATCGCCAAATAGGCCATTAGAATTCCAACAATTAGTAGATGCCACTTCATTGTAAATTTGTATTTCGAATCTAAACACACTTAAAATCTATGAAAAATTGGGAATAATTCCAGTCTAAAATGAATGAACATATCGTGCACAGAATGAGATGATATACTAAAAGGAAAATTCAGGTGTGCCATGAATTTATAAAATTTCGTAAAGAGATTCATTCTTGTGAAAGCTATTTGAGTTGACGACACTTTGAATAGTAAACAATGCAATTTTGGATTTTCTTTTACTGAGTTTGTTAAAGTATACTCAAGAGTGTACTTTTTATTTATTTCTTGCATTGTTTGTCTCAAGCTTGTTGGTTTGATGGTTTAATTAGTTTTAAAGTGCACAAAGATGAACAAAATTAAATGAAAATGCATTGTGAGTATAAGCTGTAATATGCAAACTATGTGCTATATGAGTCGTTTAAAGACAAATTACTGAGATTTGATTCTTCATGTAAAAGTGTATAACAATAAAAGTGTGTAATCATTATTTCTGACTTACAAACTCATAATATAAAGCGTTATCCCAGCCGAGAATTCAAATTGTAGTCATTTGATATTAAATGTTTCATGACATGACAAATTAAATTACAAGATATCATTCATTGTATTTCGAAAGGTCATACACCGGGGCGCAACGACAATGCTACACTTTCTGTTGCTTTGGCTCGTTGAGAGTTGAGTGAGACAGAGAGTCGTCTCGTGTGTTCATCCACCATGTATTGCCATCTCATGTAATTATTAAAGCATTTATAAGTACTTCAACTACTCTAGTATTACTTGTTACTTTTCTTTGCTGGTTTTATAATATTGTCTGTGTATCTGTAAGCATATACTTACTACAGACAAAAAATTAAGTTAACATGAGTTAACATGTATAGTTACTTTATTTTTAAAATAAAAGAATATATGATACCTACCTGTATAGAGACTACACATGTATGGCCACGAACATTCGAGTCTCATTGTAAAAATTTGTGTACTGTATTTGTAGTAATTTTATCATTGTGTACCTACTTTCATTATGTTCTGCTTCAGGTAAGCACTTCGTCTCATCAACAAATGTAACAATAATTTCCAAGTGTGGAACTAATTGCATCGTAATATTATAAGATAGTACAAATGTCGCAAGTCTCGCTAGCATAATAAAATTGTGTTGAAGAAAACAAGTGCTAGATAAGGGTAAGCTTTTGTCCACAAGAGATTTGCATTATTACCAAAACACTAAAATATCACACCTGAACCTATTAGACAGGTAGTTTATTATGTGACGTACGTTTTGCTATAAAAATTCTCAACATGCAAAATTAGATTGAGGGAAACAGGTAGGTAAACATTTTAGGACAATCTTATAATATATGTAATTTCATTCCATATTGTGGGCAAAGTTTCTATTTATTAATTAGTAGACTACGTACTACATTTAAAAATGAATTTTAAATAATTTACCTTGAGCAGGTGCCTACAGATATGATATTGTTTTTAATATTATTATCTGTATCTGTATTATATTTCGCTAATTGAACTAAAATGCACTGAGCCATATTGAATTTGATATATTTGAATTTAAAAATAGATTATTTGTTTCAAGTATGCTTTTACAGCTTTATAATCATTATGAACTTACTGTCAAACCATATTTAATGTGGACCTAAATAATATGAAAGGTTATGTGGATAGCAATTTTGTTTGTTTCATTCAACAAAGACAATAAAATAGAGGCAAAATACAAATTCAGGGTTTCGTGTTTGATTAGAATTTTCAGTGAATGTCATTTCTGCGTTTTCATAACTTTTATTAAAATTAAATTTAACCATTCGTCAGTGATCACTCACCAGTGTCACCAGTTATAAGTTAGTGACCGTTCCTAAAAATGGGCCCAAAGGATTTACCACCACGAGCTAAGGAGATGATTGTTAATTTACGGTCATACTTTGAGGAGGAAAAGAAAACCATGAAATCGCATGAAATGTATCGTAAGTAA